>DVQG01000031.1:0-25246 GCA_018231605.1 Papilio ambrax
TTTTTAGGAATCATTGAAAACCGGCGCTTCGGTGAACACCGAGCACATGCCGAATGAATTCCTTTTCATTTTTTTGAATAAGCTGATTTCATTCTTTCTTCCTTTCTTTCTTTCTTCCTTTATGTTTGTATTGAAATAACTCAAAAACTACTGGGCCGATTTGAAAAATTCTTGCACCATTAAAAAGCTACGTTGTCAATGAATACCATAGACTATGTTTTATATTATTTGTTATTTTCACGCGGACGGAGTCGCGGGCGAAAACTAGTATTAATATAATGCCATACATATTGCTATCTCAGTTTTTATAGAGAATGAAAGAGATGGTGATATTATTTTTAGTTCTTATTAGCAGTTAAAATCGGTAATAATTGCTAAATGAATGTTTCAGACCCTCATCATCAAGAGATGCTATGGAGCAATTGCACACTAATAATGTAAGTTAAAAGATTGCTCATATTCCATACAATTATAAATAAATAAATAAATTATGTATTTATAAGAAATGTATCAATACTAATATTATAAACAGGAAAGATTTTTATTTTTACATGTATTTGATTCATGTAAAAACTATTAGATCGATTTTAATAATACTTTCATCATTAGAACGGTAATTTTACTGTGAATAACATAGGCTTTTTTTTTTATTTTCACTCATATATGTTTTATAGTATTTGTTCTTTTTTTAGACTGTAAACGAGCTGCCTCTACCACCAAGGAGTACTAAACCAAAATTGATCGATAAACCTCGACACATAAGAAAATATCCATTAAAACTACCAAACGCCAACCCAAACCCAGAGGTTCTACCGAAAACCAACAATGAACAGAATAATCAAGTTATAATATACCAGAATGCTATAACTTGCACAATGAAACAGAAAAATGTAGAGGAAAATAATCAAAAGATATACAACCAAGGTGTGGATGTATTCGATGGTCCTTCCAGAATTAATTTTGATACAAATCCATTTACTAATAGATCAGGGCAACGTCACCCGAATCCGTTTAATCCGCCTTTAGCAGTAACTGATAATGAAGATGTATGCACGTGTCCTACGATAGAAAGGAAATCTCTCGGCAAAGGTATTTACGTAATAATTTTAATTTCGAATTTCATTTGAAACCATTAAATATACTCCTACTGCTTCTTTTAATAAAATAATTGTAGAATGGTTCTAAAGATCATCGAAATCTTATCAAAAAAGTACTGTTTTGTTCCAAAATTAATTTTTTAAGGTAGAAACAGAGATTTAACAGTTCTAAAATATTCTAAAATGTTTATCATAATATACATATGTAGTGGGCTAAAAAAAGTATTGGAAATGCAAGAAATTTGATTGTATTTACACTTTAATTACTTACGTGTACAGGGTGTTTGATTAGATAACGATACCTAAGGGGGGTACTCGGTGCTTGATTTTCTTTTAAATTATGTAATACAATTAGATACATCTTATTTTTCTCATGTTCAATTACATATTTTTAAATTAAGTTTATTTAACAGTTCTTTTACTACCTAAAACGATCGCTAAATATCCCATTTTGAAGTATCGATATTGTTTCACCAATCATCCTTTATAAAAAGTCTTTGCAAAACCTCTTATATTTTTCTTTAGAGACACGAGATGGTGTACTAAACTTGATAACTGATTTATTACCTGCCAGAGAAATTACCGGTGGTTTTGGTCACTATGCCTGTTATATTTTTTAACATTTCCTTGTAGATTACGTTTCTGTAGAAGATTTACTTGAGTTTGCGGACCAGAAACCTTGCGGCAGACAACGCGGCGTCGAGTCCGATGAAGTTCGTATTATGAACAAGGTGTTAAAACATCAAGTAAGGCCAAAGTTATTTACATTATAGCCAATTATGGTGAAATTAGTCCAAATAATGTTGTCATTGATATTTGCCCCTTAAACATGATTCTTTTTAAATACCATAAATTGAAACGTGTAGTAAATTCAACATATTGAGGGATAAATAATGAAAACATTTTTTTTTAAATAGTCTATTGTGAAAGCAAGAACAGACTGATGTATGAATGCATCGTCATGCATTTAATGTTTAAATTAAGTATTCAATCTAATTTTTAGGAACTTAAATTATCAACAAACAATATAATTGTCACTTTTAACCCTTAATCCAAGTGTCTAGTGTGACTAACAGCTAATTAAAAAAACCTACTGAAAGTACAGAGAATACGTGAGATTTTGTTTTTAATATGATGATAACACTTTTTTGCTATAAAAACCTCAGTCGCATTAAGGGTTAAAAGTGGCAGAATCATAAAATTACTGTAACTAGAGTTTCACCTATTATACAACATTAATGCCACAAGATAATTAGCGCTTATGCAATATTGTATTCTGGTAGACCTATTGGAACTTGCCCTATTTAGTTGATAAGATAAACGCAAGCCCTTGACCTAAAACAGACAGATAACAGATTTCTATTTACCAATGGTCCGAAACATTTATTAAACCCAAATTCTTGTCAAATATTAGGTTTATTAGGTGTATTAACTTTAAGAGCAAGATTAAATCTTGATTGGTACAAATGAATTACGCAAAATATACATGGAGTTGCAAATATCATAGCCCCTCATAGTTATGCTAGCTTTCGCCCGCGACTCCATCCGCGTGGAATAAAAATCAAAAGTAGCCTTTGTGTTCTTCCAGACTATTCTCTACTACATCTATGCTAAATCTCATTAAAATCCGTTCAGCCATTTAGGCTATAAATTCCAACAAACATTTATCCATCCAAACTTTCCCATTTATAATATAAGTAGGATATGCTAAATACCATTGAGATACTTTCAGCCGCTTAGGCTGCAAAATCTGACAAACAACATCCATCCATCCATCTAATGTTTTGTATTTATAATATTAGCATGATTTACGAGTTGAATTTGATCACAGACAACACCGGAGGAATGCCTCGAAGCTTTAGAAGTGAGCGATTGGAACGTGCACCAAGCTATCAAAGTGATAATGGTGAAGTTGTCAGTGAACACGCCGCAAGTGACCCTTGAGGAATGCATGCGGGAACTCGCGAACACCGCCGGAGACACAACTAAAGCTACCGCTGCCATTGTCGCGTATTTAAATGATTTAAGACAATAAATAATTAAAACAACTTTTCATTTTCATTTTCTTCGAAAAACTGAGATATTGAAGATAACATTATATAATATATTAAAGATTAAAGTTTTTCCCATCACGGTCAAAGAGGGAACACACACAAAAAGACAATAGATTAAATTATTTCAAGATAATGTTTATGTAGGAAAATGAGGCAATGGGTTCGAATCCCTTGATTATTGTTATATTAAAAATCTTTATTTCGCACGCTATACGAGTAACAAAAAAATGTTATTTCTTCCTATCGTAACTTACCTAACTACTAAATCCTGATAGGGTTAAGACATGAATGTATCTTAAGTTTAGTTAAATTTAGTTGGTACTAGCTTTCGCCCGCGAGTCCGTTCACGTGGCGGCATTAAAATGAAAGAAAGTGAATAAGCCTATGTTTTCTTCCAGACTATCCTCTACACCAATGCCAAATTTACAAACTCTAACAAACATCCATCCATCTAAACTTTCGCATTTATAACATTAGTAAGAAGTAAGATTATACTGCAGCAGATGAGAGACAGAAAAAAGTTGTCTTATAAAATACTCGTTTCATTTCCTCATTGCAGAATTTTTACACCCTTTGTTTGGTTTACACACAGATGTCCCTATTACATAAAATGACCTCAAATAGTTTGGCGCAGGAGCCCCGCTAGCTACCTCGGAAATTTGTGTCAGGTCATGACCCAATATAAGATACCCGCACGGAACAATGAAACAAAGAGAAATGTGAGATTTCTATTTTTAGTAGAAATGACAAATTTATAGTATTTTAATGATGAAATAGATTGTTTGTTCTTATTTATTTAATTACGTAAGTGATTAAGTCTAGATTAGACCTAAAACAAAAATTAGTGTAACTGATATCAGTGTCACTTTCGAATAACAAAGAAAAGAAAATATATAGCAGGTAATTATTAATTTGTAATGTATACCTTCGTAGGTATTTACAAAATATTTAAGCTCAGGAACCAATTATTGTTTCTCAAATAAAAAGTCATTTGTTTATTATAGTATGCATTCCACGTTTCTAGCACAAGTATTATAAAAGAAACAAATGCATAACTATTCGTCTTGATCAATGGAAACAACTTTCCATCGTCAAACGTCTCACCTTAATCGGGCCCCCAACCACATGGCCGATTCAATTAGGCAGAGGCAGCGTTGCTTATACCACCAAAGTTTGGATAACGTTACTCAACTGTTATAAAATACCATTATACCACGACCTACGAACCTAGTTAACTTTTCTTCAACCTCATACCATTATTATTTGTTCCAACGTCACTGCAGAACAAGGTTTTCTGGTGACCTATTTAGCGCTTAACGAAAAGCTACTCACGCACACATCAGAAAATTATGCAACAAAAGTTTCGTTACGGAGTCGTTCCTCGTTATTTCTCACGCTCATAATCATTTTAAATAACGTTGTCTAAATACTGTACGAGTGATTATCAAATAATTAATAAATGTCACTTCTTGTAGAAAATCCTTATAGTCAGCGTTGTTCAAGCAAAGTAATAATGGAGGTAGGTAGTTATATGTAATTAGGTACAAATAAATTTCAAGTGTTTTATCCACGAGTGCAAATGGTTTTTGAGATTAGAGTGCATAATACATTTGTAGATTTGGGAGTCTTTGTGTTAACCGCATCAGTCCGCAAGAGTAGGTATAGTGGGATCGGCGCATGCGCGAGTTTTTCGGCCTAGATCTCGTCCGGGGCCGGTGTCGGTGTGTGGGAGTGTGCGTGCATCGCGCGGGCCGAGGTCCCCGCGCATGTGTTGGTGCGGCACGTAGGACGCCGCTCGACCCAGATCGCGTCGCTGTCGCCGCTTGCCGCTCGCCACCCGCCGCCCGCCGCACGCTCCACACCGCCGACCGGGATGGCGAACAAGTTTCACAGCATTTTCGCACTGGAAAATGGCTCCAGCTATTATAGAACTGATTTATTTATTTCAACCGAATTATCCCACACATCATAATACCTAACTTCTGTTGAAGTTACTAGCAACTAGTAGCAACGTGAGACAAATGAGTTTAAAAATATAACGAATATCAGGGATTTGAATTGAATTCGACGGATGTCGTAGTTTTTGCATAAAATGACTTTTTTTTCAAAAATGTACTATTTGTAATAAGTAAAGTTTTTGGTAATTTCCACAAAGCATTTCCTCTGCCCACATGCGCATACAACTGCAAATACATTAACAACTTCTGTAAGTTGGGTTTAGCATCAAACGTTACGATTAGCTACTTATAACTTAGTGTCTATCATTTTCCTTCAGTTTCTCATCATCATGGAATGTACCAAGACTCTCGAATTATTTGACACTGCTACTGCAAATTTGATTAGGTAAGAAGAAAGTGACGACTGAAATCACGGAAGGTAGATCGATCGGAAGGACGTAAACATGGCGCTCCGCCTCTGCGTGAGCGGGATAAGGCCAGATATCTCAGGAATGATGATGATGACAACTGATAAACTGGCTAAAATTAAACTACATTTAATATCTATTAGCTTCACAGTATTAAATAGTTGTGAAGCGTCTTGATCAAATATCGATTGTAGTAGGAAAACATGATGAAATGGTGAAATCTGGGGTTACCATCTCAGACATCTCTGATTTATTACATTTATTATATTTTGGTTCCCGAGTAAAAGAATCCATCGACCGAAACAAGAGGATTTCCACAATCTAATCTGTATCCATAATTCCTCCTCTAAGCTGGAGGCGTAGCTTGAAGTACGTCCATTCTTACCGGATGTAGCGGACACACTCAGGGCCGCTTGGGTCGCGCCCGACTATGCGACCTCGCACCTACTCACTGGGCTCGGCAACTTTCGCTAAACACTACAAGAGATGCGTTTGTGTGTTGAAAGTGCGTACCATTGTCCACACATTTCAAATAAAGTCTATCTCTATGGCTTTTTATCCTAGAAGAAACCATGAACTACATGAGTTACTCCACTTTAAGACGCAGTGTATTACAAGGAATTGAATATACATTGAGTGACTAATTAGCGCTTTGTCTCGTTGAGTTTATTAGGAGTGAAAGTAGGTGGACCTTCTATCCTTGTTATAGTTGTATTGTTGCTGTTTACATTAATTTAATTAAAAATACACTTAATTACTTTCAAGCAACCATTTACAACAAAATGTTTACGCTTAGAAATGTATGCTTAAAAGTTAAAACGTGTTACTTCGGCAGTGGTATTTTTTGATTACCCACGGACATGCCTTGTTGCGTTATGTAAATGGTCAGAGGTCGGATTTCAATTGCGCGTGACACTTACAATTCTAACTGTATCCCGTGATGTACATTCACGTAATGCTCAACTTGACGTCTACCCACATTTGTACATGACAGCTTGCGTTGACGACCTAAAATATTCAACCATTTACAACAGTATAAATATCGCTGCTAACATCCAATGTATGAAGTATCGGTGATCAAGTGATGTCTGTACTGACTGTTTTAGGAAGTATTGCAGCCCAACATGAACGAAGGGTTCTTAAATAATGACGACGGAGTTAGTATTAAAAACAAGCTCTTCCCAATTATCTCTAAGATTCAGTTAAAGTTCACTTATCAGCTAAACTACTCGTAGCCTGGGATAGATCGATTCTTCTTTAACGTATCCCTAATCAATCTGACAATAAAAATTAATAACACCTACTGCTTGCAATAGACCTATTTAAACGTTGGCTTTGTAATACGTGCAAGGTATAAATTATAACATACTATATTACATATTTACTTTGGTGACAACATTTGCAAAGCACAGATAGTGTTTTTTTTACGGTCTCTAAACTCTGATTTTGTGTAAATTATTTGATAACTAAATATTTTTTGTTGTTCTTCTGTTGTCCAGCGATAATTTCTAAGCGAAGCTCGCCATCCGCATCAGTCATCTGTAGCGACTGAAATCTTTTTGTTCTCAGTGAAACTCTGCAGAATTCGAAATGGGTTAAGATAATCTCCTATATCCTTTTCAGCGAATATTCTGTTTTTTTCCGTGACTGTTTGAAGAGATAAATGTATGTACATAAAATTGTTGTATTTATAACTTAAATAATGAAAATTAAAATAGAATATTCCATTAGAACTAAAGAGTTAGTAACACATTGAACATATCCGTGTAACGTAATTATTATAAGTTTCGTGTAGGAAATTAGAAAAATCATTTCCGCCAACCTTTGTTCATATACTTGTGTTGTAGCACGTTAGTATATCAGCCAATCAGTTATTCTTTGTATAAAAATGCAAAACGAGTATTTCATATTATAATGTGAATGATGTTTTTGAAAGATACATGTCTAGTTATGCTAAATACTTAGGATAACAAAAGATACGACTTTATTTACGACATTCGCGTCCCACTTTAACTATTCTATTGATATCTAGAATTATGAAACACTATCGAGGATAAAAAACGGTGAATGAAAAATTATTTGAATAAAATATACGAGTGAGGACAAAAAACAGTACAATTTTATGTTAATATGACACAGATAGAAATTCAAATTCCACTCCAATTTGCAACATCTAGAGATCATTGACGTATTTTGAAGCACAGATGAAAAAATAATCAAATATTTTTTTTCTAATTGTTATGATCAAGTATCAAATTACTTTACACTAGTATTCGACAGATTCAGTTCATGTTTGTAATAGCACAGTACCTATGGTCAAATAGCAGACCCTATGAAAACAAGTACCGTTTGTAAATAAAAATGAGGGTAAAAATGTTTTGTAAGTCTCAGATTACCTTTGTTACATTGCTTCAGATAGAATACAAGATTTGTTAAACCATTGTTTAATTTATTTAAATAATGAATACCAGATTTGGAATCGGCAAATATTTGTTGCCTTCGAATTTATGTTCGAGTTGAATGAACTATTTATTAAATCTCCATAGATTGTGATTCATTTATTCTAGATAGACAAATTCGCACCGGTTGGTCAACATCATAACATCCTGACATATTCGTAGATTCTCTTTGTTATGTGAACGGCGAAAAAAAGTAACGTTACTATGTGCACATCCAGTTCCATGGTATTATGATTGCGGACAAGAATTAATTGTTATAAATTGTACAGCGACATATAAATGACCTAGATTAAAAAAGCCGTTTCAAGCCCTTTGAAATGGTACTTTGAATGCACCCCCCTCGTAGTTAAAGGTGTCGGACCGTGATTTTATTATATTCATGAGGTCGATCGCCACGTGAGCTTTCGTATTACTATTTTATAATGTGACTGGATTTTCTGTATTACGTCCCAGATAAAGCGATATTAAAATTCAATATTGCGGAGAAAACTATGTCATTCTTTACTTTTCATATTCGTACATTTTAAAAGGAAAATTTATTTCAACTCTTTGTACTGTATTCTCAACAAAACTCTAGACAATAACGACGTCAGGGGATAAAACCCTTTGTAAATTCCAGTTTAATCTGACGGTACCTTCCAAATACTAGAATTGCATCTTTCGTTTTTAAATTTAATTTTAACAGTTAATTCGGTGGCTGTTACACATGTTAACCTCGGCTTATAAATCTAAATTATTATTATTTGAAAAACATGTCTACAATTGCGAATATAAATATATATTTTTTAAGTTTATTTATAACACGAACCAAGCTCAGAGTTAATCGAGATAGAAACAAAGCCGCTGATTCCGCTGTTTGGACGAGATCCTCAAATATTTAATTTACGGGGCTGTGGCCGCGATGAAAACGCGACGGCTGCACAGCGGGTTCCGCACATGTAGGCCACCTAGTTTTCCGCCACCACAACCCTGGCCGGCCCCCCGCACCCCACATCGCTGACACCCTTGCACCACCCTGGGGGATTCCGTGCCCTCGCGACCTATTTATTTCCTGCTTTATGTAGGCGTGCTCGTACTGTTCCCGCACAGCTTTCAGTTGCTATTTACCTATGTAAGACTTAAACTGCTTCGAATTTTATATCACTGAAATAATTCATTTTTTGCTGTATGGTATACCATTGTAAGGTAATATAATATAATAGTATAATTATTAAGTCTCTTCTGATTATTTTGTAATGATATTACATTAGTAAATGTACTTAATAGAATAAAATATTTCTTCTTAATTTCTATAAGGGTTCATTACCGAAGATTGTGGCAATGGAGTCTTAATTGCGGTATTTGTCACATTGAATAGATACTGGTACGATGGTTGGTTCGCTGAATTATTCAACGTCAGCGTTTCGCCTCTCAACAACGCTCCGTTCCTTATTAAGTTAGAGTGGGATGTAATTAAGTTATATAGCAAATTATTACTTTGTTAAAAACTTGACTAATGCAATCTTAGTTTTCAGCGTCCTGGTGGCCTTTTCCTTTAATTAGTGGTAACTTATTTCCATTTGGCTTGCTTCTGGAAAACATTTATTTATTTTGAAAGTTTTTTAGAATTTCGACCAATCTGAGATGAGTTCGTCCGTGAGCGCTTTATTTGAAACACAAACAATTAATGAGTTACATTTTAAAAAACTTTTTCCGAAATTAATTAAAGTTACTCAACATTTCAAAGGCTTCTCTACCCAGTCACAATAGGTATTGTTATTAACAACATTTCAAGTATAAAATTAATTTAAACGTCTACCTCAAAGTCAAACGTCCTAAAAGTTTTTCATACCTAGTTAATTAAAAAGGTTGGAAACTTTACATTTCAATTTACATCTATTTTAAACATGAGAAGCAATTTTAAGGTTTGTTTCTAATCAATTTTCGATCGTCGATTTCGTTAATTCACTTTTTATAGGTTAACATATTTTTAAACTCACGGAGCCAAAAGCTCTTTGTATATAGCTTGGCATTTGCAACAAAGAATTTCGCAGAGAAAGTGAAATTAATTAAGATTAATAAAAGCTAAGCCACGACATAGGAACTTTCGCTTTCGCGCATTTAACGCGTGTTGTGAATATTTCTAGATCGAATACGATACAGTGGTCAAGAGCGAATAACACATGCAAAGTTACACATATGTGGCTGTAAATCAAATTATAACGTAATATAAAAATAATAAATGCTTTAAGATATCGTAAGTGAAAACTTCACTCTTTCACAGGAATAGTCTAAGATATTTTATTGTAACAACATAATAGTAAAAGTAAATATTGATAATTATCTTAATAAAATAAAGTAAGTATTGCACTTACATTCCATTACATTAATTTTTTTTTTATTCAATTAATGTAAATCACGATTTTAATTAGGTATACAATATTATTAAATAATTTTATTTTTGACATCAGATATTTTGGAAGGCAAAGATGCGTCATATTTTGAATAATTCGATTTAATAAACTGTTATGAAATATTTAATTTTAATAAAATTAATTGACTCATAAAAACTAAATTGAATCATTATTTATTGTAGGGTACCAGTGTAAGATAAATTTATTATTTCTACAGTAGTTAGCAACATCAAATGTTATGGTTACAGTCGAGTATGAATTAATACGGGTAATGTAATAAACAAAGAAAGTGGGTACTTAGTACAAACAACGGTCTATAGGGACAAGCTGACGTGTCCCGAGGCGGCTTAGCGATACGATTATCAAAACAAAGTAACAGGAGTCAGGAGTAACTGTTAGTGTAGTTTCCGGCGTAGATTATTTTGTAATATGATCCTGAGACGTAAACAAAAGGCGGCTAGATGAATTACATTCTTGGATACTTGACCACTTCATTTGCGCAAACAACAATATTGTTATCGAAGTTTTTCTAGAGAGCGTAAAAGACAGTCGGTGGCGCAATTGTTAAACGCTTGATAGGACCGGACTCAAATCTAAACGTGGAGGTTCTACCTTCGCCAAGTACCAATCTGTTTTTTGATTTACGAATTTCATATGTTCCTACATACGTTCTTACGGTGAATAATAAAATTGTGATTCATATCGACGTGAGTTCGATGAAATGTGAAGTCAAACAACCCGCATTGTCACCCTAACATGGCTGCTCTGAGAACCTTTGGAAACATAACATAGAAGCTAACGATGAAAAGAGAAACCATATGTTTTCTACTAACGTTTTGGCAATGTGTTAACTGTAGTAATTTTAATTATTAAGAAGATTAAAAAACCTATTTATTTAAATTAAAACGCTATCTGCCTTTTGCCAAGAACTTATAAACATATCTAAATATTTGTTGTTCTGTAACCGTTGCTATGGCCAAGTTATTAACAAACACTACAAAACAAATGGCGACGTCAAAGCGAAAATGTCTTTCTTGGCCTAGAATACGTTTTTTAGGTCGTTGGTACCTATGGCAGGTTTAATTATTTAAGCCGATAATGCTTACGACTTTCAATTTGACAAAGGAGAAGTGTAATTTCAGTAGAGTCATTTTTTCATACGTGAATGAAAAGAAAATAACTGTAGGTTTGAAGCAAATAATCATATTAACATTATAATTGCGAAAGTATGGACAGATGGATGAATAGATGTTTGTTAGAGTTTGTACCCTAAACGGATGAACGGATATCGATTAAATTTGATATAGATGTAGAGAATAGTCTTGAACAACACGTAGGCTCCTTTGGTTTTTCATAATTACCCGAGGACGGAGTCGCGGACGAAAGCTAGTTATCTATAAATTAGAGCTATCGATTATGTCAAAAGCTTTCCTGAAGTGTTTTGTATTATAAAAGTCTTGTAAGATTTTTAGTAAATACAGGACTTACTAGTCCAATAAGAAATAATCGCGATCAATAGTTTTTAGTTAGGTTAGGACAAACCACATGAGTTGCTGAAGTGGTTAATATCATACATCATTATACAGTGCTTAACAAAGTTATTTGCTTCGATATTAAGCGAGATCAAAGCAGTCGGATATTGCAGCTCGAGGCTGCATTGCTGTTTGATATGGTCCGCTTTCATACTTGGATAACTCACACAGAAGCGGACGGTATTGCTGTTTTAGTTTGCATAGTATTGCATACGTAACTAGACAGTATTGCAGTATAAACTTTCCGATGCACTCTTCTTAAAATAAAACAAAAGAAAATAGTTTGTGTCTGCCTTTTCAGTGTAAAACAGCGTCAATGAACAATTGTTTTAATGAGAATTTTATCAAAATAATGATCATTTTTAATACTTGCCTGTCTAAGTCACGACTTACGTAGACTAAATATTTACTACGTGTTTGTTGGAATTTTATGTTCTTCCCAGTCGAAATTCATCCAACTTTATGCTGTTATAAATGTTTATTTTCGCATAACCATTCTATTAACACTATTTAAAAAAAAGGTGACAGCGAAGGTATTTAGTTAATAGATGTGACAAACGATGAATTAGCTTCAAATACTATTTTCGTATTTGTCTTACATAAAAAGAATTTGGGTCGGAGGTTTATTATTTTTGAAATAAAGTGGTTATGCTGAAATAAGTAATAAATCAAACTAACATGTCATGATAAAATTATTCACAAATACTTTATGTGCTGTCCGTTCAGATCTTGATTACAAAAAAAATCAAGTGCTTACTTGGCACATGCCGTACTCCTCTTGACCCATTCACCTATCTGAATTTTCAGTAGATCGTGTAATGAACGCCACTGACCATACTCATGGCTTATAAGAAGCAGTATAGTTTTCTGCTATGATAACATTTTTTAATTATTATTTATCAACAGTAGGTTCATTTGCGTAAGCCCACCTAGTACAAGTTAAAAACTTCCTCAACCTCAGCATTTTCTTTATTTCTCCATCTATTCAAACATTCATAAAAGGATCGTCGACAAGATCGAATAATAAGTTCATTAAGTCAATAGAATCCATTCATCCGTTTGCAATCAAAGGTAATCAAAGTAATGTAGGGCGCGCGTTTCGCTGTATGTCTACCTGCCCGGCCAATTACTTATGACACAATTTCCTCGCGTATATTTCAAATTACCATATTGTACGTCTCCGAGAATACCAATAAATATGTACTTTAGAAAACTACCAAATACTATGTTATTGGATACACTAAATTTATGATTCTTGTGTTCGATTAGTTTTTAACTGATGTATTTAAAACTATACATGTAATTCAATTTTAAATTCATATTCCACTTTAAGTGCTTGCGTGTTAAAATATTATTGTAGTCCCAATTACTGTTTTAAAGATTTCTCATAAAATATAATAAAAACCGCATAGGTCAAAGTTTGATGTTAAGCCGGGACACATATTGCAACTAGCACCTATTAATTTTATCTAGGATATGTCTATTTGCGCGTCAGGAGTTAGTTGGAGGGGAACTCGACAAGCAACGAGGGGGAATAAATGGGTTAACTTTAAAGTGGTTCAAGTATAACAAAGCATAAAATGCAACAAAGCATTTTTCTCTTTATGAATAACGGCCCTAGAGTCCTTGGTCGAGCTGCTATCAGAAGTTTAAGATTTAAATCTAAATGTGGGTAGTACTTAGTTAATACAAAAGCTGAAAGCAGGCGTAAAGTAGCAATACTTACTTATAATATATGCAAGTTTCTTTAACTTCGCCTTACATATACACATTTTACTTAATTTAGAAAAGTTTTTAAAACGTCAGAGAATACAATTTTCATTTCGAAAATTGTTCACCTCGTAGAGTTAAAAATCGTGTCAATTTTGCATTTTATTATGTATATTCGTTTAACAATGTAACAGAAATATTCTCAAGGATTAGAAACTAAATGGGTTGATGTGCATTGATATCCTTCTAACAAAGTGCGATCATCCGGTCCAATGCCTGTATAGCTTCATCCGGAATTTGTTACCAATTGTCGTTTATGTGTCAGATACAATAATCCTATCAGATTGTAGTCAGTATTTTATTGTATTACAACGATTTTTATGTACAAAAATAAGACAATATTTTGAAATACTCTAAAAAATTATACCGATGATAAAATATTGTTTAGGTAATCGTGGACAATATACGAAGAGCAAATAATTCTTTACTGCACAGTAACAAATAACTCCTGATAGAAAGTTGTGTCACAGCACAAGATCGGTAGAATGTCGGTTGACAACGTGTAGGGTTGCGTATCAAGATTACTGCGAGTTTCCGCTTCCGAAATACATGCATAAAACATATTTCCATCTCTATCTAACCACGGAAAATTTGAGGAATGACAATATGGTTATAACGATATGTAGAATATCGACTTAAACAAAAAAAAATATTAATTTAACATTTCATATACCGAATTAAAGGTTTATAAAGAAGACAAAATAGCAAAATGTTTACACGTGTGAGTAAAATTAAAACATCTGCTTAAATTTCCAAGTCACAGGTGCGAATTATTTTAAGTTTTAAAAACCTCTTTCGTGCACCCTTTTTATATCAATAGCGCTTTATCGTAGGACACGTGAGCCGCGAGCGCTGTTCAATAAACGTTGGCTTTGTAGGGTTGCTGAAGGTCATCTTTCTGTCTACATTCTTTATTATGTGTATGTAACTACATATTTGTCTATGAGAACTTTTTTTCATTGTGCGATGAAAGCCAATAATACGTCTTGGATTGTCAGAAAAATTATTAGACGATACAGCTGTATTAACCGTTTTGTAATATATGTTATTACATGAAAGTATATATAGGATATTTTGATCTTTCACTAGTGTCGGAGGTACATAAATCTGAAACAATTAGATTAAAAGAAACATCATCAATTACTTAAAAACTTTTATTAACGTGTTTCTCAGCTTTCAACAACCATTTAATGTAATTAATATTTAACAAGTAACTTAAAAATGGGTACTATTTTCTTAAATGTTCTTCTTTTTTGATATGTTAAAAGACATTTCGTGCCTTTCTTTAGGCGTATCGACGCTGCCATAAAGAATGGTATGACGTAGCAACACGACCGGTTCCCATCGTCTGCCACCAACGTCACTACAAAAGCTTTAAATTCGTAAAAGCGCAACTGGTTGCAATCAGTCCCACTCCCAACGTGAACTCGTTGCTCTTTTATAATCAATCACAGCGCGCTTGGAATTTAAAAGAAAGTTTGTGTCCTAAACTTATAGCTACTAACATAGAATAATTTAAAACATGTAATTATTTTTGATAGCTACGTATTTAATATGTATTTATAAAATACTAAACTCCTAATGTAGGACTTAATGAGCATTTCTTCCTTTAGTTTTTACGTGATCTTGGGAATGCAAAATTATTTACCTGAAAATCGTTTAACTTAATAGTTAAAAACCGTTCTATCGCATTTATTTTACAGTAAGCCTATATGTAAAGGCTTCTGACGTCACCGACTACGGAGCGGCAGGTCGAATTCCGAGGGCTATAAATTAGATCGCCACATAAACCGATGCAGTGTTAGCATACAGATAAGAGGCGACTCCTGAGCTGAGCCGGCTGCCGGCCACATCCATAGGGTATATAACAAGCCGGAGTGTTCCATTTGCGAGTAGGCCGTTTCGGTTCTAACGATGTCGCGAGGTGGGTGCGCGGGGTGGTGGGGAGGGAGAGGGAGAGCATGGAGTTTGCCGCGCATACGTATATTCGTATAGAACACAATGCGGCATCGCTCTGCGTCGACGTGGGTCCGTGCGCCAGCGTACTAGCGGCCACAGCATTCATAAATACATGTAGCACGACGCTCCGAGATGCCATACCAACACCAGCCGAAGACGACGACGCCAGCTCCTGCTTCCAGCGAGGTAAGTCACGCTGTGCCTTCGCTTACGTTTGCCAAAGCGATTTCCTTCACGAATTTTTTGCTGGCGTTTTCCACTGCGGGTTATCGCGCTCTTATCTCTGTGCGCGTGTGACGAATGAAACACGCTTAGATTTTCCACACGTTTCCTATCGCACGAGCTCGTGTCGTAGTCGTCGCGCGCCGCCTCACTCTGCATGATCCTTTCTAAAGCTGCTGTGTCAGCTTTTGACGTTTCCTTCTACTTCTTTTTAAAATTACACCTTTTAAGGTATACACCTACAAATCGGAAGTACAAACCGCCATGTTCAAGGCTATGTTTACTGAAATTGGTGTGTTCAATTTTATCAATTTCCATTTTCTTCATGGGTTTATACGGAATCATTTGTAGTAGACACAAAATGTTTTACAACATTGAATACTTCTTTTTTCAATATTATTGAACAAACTCAAGTACTCCTGAATTGGAATAGAGCTCATATCTTTTAACCCAGTAGGGGTTAAACTGTTAGCATGTGCTATCAACTATTACTCAGTTTTCTATCTCATCTATCTGATAAGGGTGAAATTGTTATTGTACTTAAATTTGTGTACACCGGGAACTTATAAAAACATTAATAATGATTGATCCTATATTGTTTTTTTATTTTAAGTTTTTTCAATGTTTTGTTTATATAACTTGATTACAGATAAGATTACAAATATTTATAGGAAATTGTCAAAACTATTAATATAGTAGGGATAGTAAGTTATTACATAAAGTACAAAATAAATCAACATAAGATGAAGTACACAAATGTTAGATGTTGTAAATGATTTGTTATAAATGTCCATTTAAATAACACGTTTGTCTACATTTGGAAGAGCAGTTTCAGATAACTTAAAATTAACTAAAAAGCAGAAAAAGTTGCCAATTCACTTAAAGAAATTTATAATTTACATTTTAGATGCACAAAAATATTAATTAAACATACATTACTTATTTTAAAATGCTGAAGATTGAATGATGACAATGTATTCACGGTTGTATTCTAACATTTGAACAGGCTCATCCTGCCTGTTATGTAAAGAGAAAATTTAAATGCCCTATAATGGAAAAGCTTGTTGGAATTACGAAAACTCAATACGTAATCTTGCATTTCCACAATATATACATACTTACAAAAATGTGTTGTCACACTGGTGTTTATACAATACAACCCCACGGTAACAATTTCCCAACGTCAATCGGAATGTAACCTTAAGTTGTTTAGTTTAACAAATTAAATATCAGAACTAACGGTCAATTAACTTCATCAGATTACTTATAAAATAGTAGACGTTTCCGAGATTCGTTTTTCTATCATTATCTTAATCATTGATACAGTTAGGATAGCTACGATATTTTATAATAAATTATCATCATCATCATCATCAGCTTACTAAATGTCCCCACCGACATATAATAATAATACATAAGCATCTTTTATTTTATTGAAATAACTCCTTTTAACAGCAACGCTTAGGGTCAATATCCTTTGTCATTTTCGATCGCATTATTTACAACGATGTTGAGTAAATTTTTAGTCTATAAAAGTAAAGTAACAATATAAGTAAAGGAGCAGTTTCGCAAGGAGTTTACAAATTTCTTCTTGGACAAATATTATTTAATAACATATACCATTGAAAATATTGTTTTGTTCTCATAAGCTGCTCCATCGTTGCTTTTCAATCACAAGAAATTGTATAAAAGCAATAAAATGCATTTTAAAATAAGGTTTGAAACACAAAGATTATGGTCTTGATATAAATTGTTTGGAATTCTTTGTTCATCTTTACAAAACTGAACATTAACATTAACAGGTATTAATAGCATATAAACGATATAAGAATAACGCTTTGATTGGAGATTTTTCCCATTTCGTGTTAACTTCGTACACAATAGTAAGCATACAATTGTGAAACTGTTGAAGCATCGTACACGACATACAAAAGGTTTGTTCTACAAGTACCTTCACGAAATGTCCGCAGTATATACGGTCGATTTCTGCATTCTGCCGGCTAGCATGAGTTGACCCGCACCTGCCTCCGCTAAAGAAGCTGACGCCAACCCAAATACCACAGCGAGGCTTGATCCGGCCGAGGTCTAGTACCACCGGTCGGGAAATTATAAGCCGGCACCTACGAGTTGCGTTAGCGGCTGCGCAGTAACGGTGGCCTAGTTATTTCGGGTGCTGTCCTAGATTCGAACGAGGTCGGCCGTACCGCCGTTTTCATCATCAGCAGTCAGTTTTATTCGATGGGGCCGCATCGGGCGCACTGGCCCCCCCGCTTCACGCTTAGGTACTTGCTAACGCCGTTCACTCGATAACGTGACTCGGTTTCGAATGACTCGCTCAGCGGTCACCATTGTTTCCTAACGGTTTTTTTTATAAAACCCAGTTATACGAGCGTGAACGGCATCTTTGTACGAAGCGCGCACGTGGCCAGGGGCAAATAGTAAATAAATAGTAACAAAAAAATAAAACTGGGAGGAGCGTGCGCTACGCCCCCGTTTAACACGAACTAAGGAGTAAAACTATGTACTTTTTGATCCCTTGACTTGAGCTAAAATTCTCGCGACTAGGATATAAAAACATCATGACTAACACTGATTATATGGCATGCAGGAAGAATGTCGCATTGTATAGGATTTAAGAATAGCAATGCACTTACACGGGATGAAAGATTTTTCTTTAAATTTTCACTCGCTTGTTATAAAAAAAAGAAGCAAGAGGGTTTAGAAGATTTGATGGTATACATGGTGCTAGTAAGGGGAGGTATCATTTGGCATAAAGTAAGCCAAGGCCGACGTAGTTGGGATAACGTTAACACGTGTGACCTAGATAGAAACCGAACAAACGCGAACGCATACGATTGTACCCGAGCTAACGCACCGTCCGCCATTTTTCAATCGATACTGAATGCCAGTAATATTATCTTGTTAATGTTCCGTTCTAGTTAGCTCACACCTTTTCGATGGCTTCAATCATGCGCTAACGCTATAAGACTGAGATACTGACAATAAAGTCATACACCACATTCGGCGATTAATGACACTAGTTTCACTTCACGTGAGACAACCAAGCACGTGTTGTCCGACGAGTCACTCTACTAATCTTAAACTCATTGGAAGGAGGCAATACATGATGATTCATTGTATTTGTATTGAAAAGTTCACCATGAAACCACATTTTTACAGCAAACCGCCGCGTGTACGTTAGAATAGTCGTTTCGTAGCGCGGTAGTTACGTCGTTCGGAGCGTACTGCATCGATCGTCGCGATTACATCACCACTTGCGTCCTTTCTCCGCGCGCAGCCCGCCCCGTCCCCCGCCCTGCCCCACCTCCCCATGCCCCTCCGCGCTCCATCGCCACTACGGCATCGTTGGCTGCCGAGCACTACCATTCGCTCTTCGGTCGTCGTCTGCTTCGGTCGTTTCCTCCGCTATCACCCTATACTAGTTTAACTTAGTTCAACTTCTGTTCAATTTCAACTTAGTTATTTCGCGAGCTCAAATTCAAATAAATATTTTTTCGGTTTTTCATGTGAAAATTATTTCGTAGAAAAGTGATATTAAATTTTAAAACTCCGATTTAATTTAGTGAGATGTTCGCGACCGACTTTCTTAACTTCCGCAATGTGGTAATACCGCTATTTTAGTATTTTTGAATCAGTAAAAAAAAGATAACGTTTTATTTCCTGATTTTCTTATCTGTTAACGGTTTACTCGTATTTTCGATTTAATTTCTTTCGTGGCAAGCATTGTTGTCATTCGATTTTTTTTAAAATCAAGCGCGCGTTTTGTTTTCATTTAAATTGCAGTTGGCGATGAAGAAATTTATAAAAGCCAAGAGAAGAATGAAGATTTATTAATGTCTGCCGTGTAGGTGGGAGAGATTGACTTGACTTTTCCTATCAGTCAGTCTTTTTCTCTCTCCTATACGGTCGGCATACAATCATCATCTGCACCTGCACTTCCAAGTGGCGCGGCACGGTGCAGCGCGGCGATACAAACGTGTATGCAGTGACGTCGGAGATTTCGCAAGCTGTTTCGTATTCGGCTGCGAAATCGCTGAAATTTCTGCTCTTACACGAACTTAAAAGTTCTTGAGTTCATTTAGATTTATTCATCGTTTTCGGAAAGGGCCGGTAGCAGTCTCCGCTGTCGTCTCCGTACCCGGGCTATGCCTGAAATATTCGTGTCGTAATCGTTGGGCTTGAGTCATCGCGCCTACATGACGAAACGATCGCCGCAGCGGCGCTTGCGGCGGAATTGGGCAATACACGGGAGCGGACACCCCCTCTCCCCCTCTACACCGCCACACTCCGCCAAACCGCTCAGCCTAAAATTTAAACTGTCGTTCATTGGACTCACTAAGCGAACTCGGCCACATAATTATAACAACGCACACACTAATTTAATATATCTTTACTTGCAGTTGCAATATTTGGCTTTCGCTTTCGGCATTCGTTTCATATAGGTTTTTTTTTCAGTCGAAAGCAATTGTTTCGCCTTGCGCTTATAATGTCGCGAGTATTATGCAATGCGATGTGTATGAATAAATCAATTACATTTAAAAATTGGTCTTTCTTCTTACATTACCATTTCTTTTATTACCTTTTTTATGTTTACTATTTGATTTTAAAATGCTTGAATTTTTGTTTTTATTTATTTCACTTTTAAGTTGAACCTTAAAAAAATGGGTGTTTCGAAATAGAGCAATGGCAACCCTTGCTCCGCCCCTATCCGCAAACCACCCAATAGGGAGTCGAAATCATGCCCTTGACGACCTTGGGAGCACGAAATTCAACGGTTCTAACTTAAAATGAAGTTCAAGTAAAGCTAAGCGCACAAGCTCTTTGTTACAGTCTTTACCTGTTAAAAAGTTAAACTATTTAAAAATATACTATAGAGGTTTTCAATTGAAATGTGACTAAATCCCTTGAAATTAAATGGATATGAGTTAGTCCTTATTATGTAATACAAATTGGATATTTATAAGTTTGATTTTACATAAATAAAACCGAGAACAGAACTAACCATTACATGTAATAAACCAAAATAAACTAATAAAAGAAATGAGTTTCGGTTGTAGCCGTCTTGGCGGGTGCACTGCCGCACTTCCTTTAACAGGACTGTCAAACTTAGATAATTTTATATTTAAACAAACAAAACACATCATACAGATGCACCTACGAGTATACATACGTACATAATATAAATATTCTACTCAATTTATGAAAGGAGAGATTAATTTTTAAAAAAAAGTAATTCATAGTGAAAGATGCGGGCACTCGGTACTAATTAATTATTAGTAAGCCATAAAAGTATTCTCTTAAAGTTTTTAACGTAAGTTTTCTTGAAAATTCTTTTCAAAAATAAAAATTCTGTACAAAATTCAATGCACTCTTAAAAGCCTCAAACCAACCCATTTTCATAGTCTTAACATTAGTTAAGACACACATAGTTTTAACATTGTAGTACATCCGCTTTGTAAATACCGTAGAATATTAATATCAATCATAATATGTTTTCCATTTACCAATCTAGTTATTTTGGTTCAATAGTGTTAAAACCATATTTCAATGAGAAAATGAGGACATGAATGCACTAAAAGTGAGTACGTAAAAACATATTAAAAACTGTCCGTTCGGATTATAGGATAATTATATTAAAGAAACTGTGTCTTTAACAAGGATTATATGAATTCCCTAAGTATTTTCCTTATTGGAAGGTAATAATCCTAATTCTTAACCATCAGAGTTAATAATCTAAAATTTAAAGTAGGTGGAATTGTCTAGTGGTAGCTTAATGAACATAAAAAGGTACGTATTTAATAGAATTATTAATTAAAATAACAATTAGTAATTAGTGCGTTAATAGTACAATTTTTTTGACTTATTGATTTTCAATCAAATTCTACGATGTAGTTAAAATAGCGTAAGCCTGAATAAATTAACAGGCTTTAATTGAAAACTTATCTTCTATTTTTTTAATATCCGTAGATTTTTGTTAATCTACTAATATTTGATATTTCCTTTAACCATTCCAACTAAGCTCTAGGCTTGTGCTAGGAAATGGTTCACGACAATAGTCGAATGATTCGAACCCTCGACCCCAAGATCGGTAGTCCGTACCCCAAACCATTAGGCTATTGGCGCTTATATTATTATTCATTAATTAGTAACAAAGTTTATTCCAATTATATTAATAATAACCGAAATACACACCATAATTGTCATCAATATAATATTTAAAAAAGAGTTTTATCTTTATTTTTAGTAAGTGTGCGTTAACTAAAGAAAGATTTTTATTTTCCAGTGAAAACCTTTTCCAGACATAATTCCAATTCCATTGAATTGCCAAAGCATTGTATGTTTACGTTGGAAAAGATTTTATTTTTGCTCACATAAAGAGCGTCTGTATTTATACTTTGTCGATCAAACGAATCGTTACAATAGAAATAAAACCCTTTTGTCAACAGTCGCTCACTCTGCTAAAATTGATTTAAAGTAAAAGAGGAAATTGGAGCAAATCTTCATTGTTAAGTTAAGCTTTTTCACAACAATGACGTAGTAAACAACTTTCGTAAAATTCTCTGAGAGTATCGCATTTTAAATTTCACAAAATTATTTGCTGTTAAATATAATTAGCATTTAGACTTTATTGCTTAAAAAACTAAAAGGTTTGTTTTGATTAAGACATTACTTTATCGTTTGCAGTATCTCACCGCCTTGTTTGAGTAATACGCAAGAAGGTCTTAGCATTTATATTTACAGTCAACTGTCTACAACTAGTTAACTAATGCCAAAATTCTTGAATCACTATGATGAAGCAACACAATTAGACAAACGTATTTGAATTCGCGCTACCCGTCGACATAAAAATAACCCGACAGCAGGTGTAGAGCTTGCGGTATGTCATGCGAGTTGACACGGCCACAGCTCGAACGAAGGCAGAGATATAGAGCGCTTTAATTATAAAATAGCATTTTTTAAAATCCTAAATTAGCTATCGCCCGCAACTTAGTTCGCACGGAAATGAAAATTAACTTAAAAAGTAAACTTCCAGACTATTTGCATCGATGCCAAATTTAGTCATGATCTATTTTAATTCTTTTCCTTGTTTTTCTTTTATAAGAACGTCCTCCTCACAATAATAAACACAACAAATTAAGAAGTAACGAAATCGGTACAGCCATTCACCCGTAATGCCGTGACCGAGATATAAAATAGACTAGCGATCGCCCGCGGCTTCATAAACAGGGATTTAGAAAATATAGTTTGTACAAAATAATCCAGCGTATATCAGCTCAGACATCTTTCCGTCAAAATCGGTACAGCCGTTCCGAAGATAACGGTCTGCCGCGATTTTGAGAGTGCGGAATTTAAAATAAAACTGCCTATAACATGCACATCCATGTCAGCTAGTGTTTCGTCAAAATCGGCTGAGCTGTTTCGCAGATTACCTGAAACAAAAGCGACTGGCGGAGAGACAGACAGACAGACAAAAAGTTTTTGTCTTTTCTATATCAGCATCGCAAATACTACATCTTTATCTTACATACAGACATGACAATTTTATTAACTGTGTATAGAAGATAGAAGATAACCAATAAGCCCGTATACTACTTCGAGGAAAAATACGGAATAGAAATAAAATTCATTCATTTAGGTTCATTCATAAGCTGTAGTGCTGGCTTGATTAATTTCGTATTAAATAATCCCACATACATAACATCGTAACCCTTTTGACAGCCGGATATCAAAATTAAATCCATTTCAAATAGACGAGATGCCTGACAACTACCGCAAGGGGGAAGTTTTAATAGGTAGATACCTAATGGATCCCTTGCGATATCTCATAATAACTCTAACCTATAGGACTCCCTTTGTGTCTAATTAATCTTATGACAGCAGGAGATTATGGAAGTCCTCTTTCAGCCTTACGTCCCGTTTCGAATACACACGTACGAATGTACGAATGCTACTGGCACACCTACATGTACGAATACTACTGGTATATGATAAGTTTATACGAGTATAACTACAATTTGAATAATGTAAATAGTCGCGAAACTTCAATGGAACTTGTACACTTATTTTGGAGACTATGCAGCTATTTTAAGCTCTAAAACAATGTACGAGCAAAGAGCAGATATAACAATGTCAGGAAATAATTTATTCATAACATTCTATGCGTAGAAAATTTTTCTATTCCTTGAGAAGATGGGAAGAAAATGGAAAAGTGGAAATTGCGAAGATGAAATAACCGAGAGGGTGAGACGGACGGTCTTGACAAAGTTGTTTGCCTCCCCTAGGGCTACGTTTAAATTTTACAATGCGGTACAACAGCGAGAAATGTTTTGTGTCTACGTTCTTTGCTGTTAAATTGTATTTCAGAGATAGTAATTTAAAACTTTGACATAGTATATACTGTTATTGTTTATTAGTAGCCGACAGGATGTTTTAATAGCACACAGATTAAGATGTCTACGCGTTTCATACAATAACAAATCATTCCTACGCACCAAGACTGTGCAGTTAATAAGCGGAAAGTTCACGAAGGTGTAATACTTTTTAAAAATAATGAGATCTTCCTAGAACTTTTTATTATTGTATAAACCGCGTAGACACTACAAACTGTCTGTTATTATAAACCGGTGATTTCTCAAAGTGTTGCGTCTTACGCCATGTAACCGGACCTTTACTAAATTGCTAAGGAACGGAAGGCGAAGAGATTTGGTATAGGAGTAGATGTAAAGCATAGTCTGGAAGCTACATGCTTTATTTTTATTCAACTTTTTTAACAATTGTAATAAAGAAATACTTGGTGAATATCAGGGTTAACAATCAGATAGATTTAAGCAAGCTTGCTGCAGTATTGCCAATTTGGGAATTGTCCAACAACTGACTATTTACATTATAACTATGTAACAAAGACAAATAAATACTGTATGTCATGGAGACAAAGAAGTTGAACTATCTGGATTAATTTTTGCCTTGTCATTAATGTCTCATAAATTGGTCAAAAAGTCTATGAATTTTTACGATTAGTTTATTTTATATCAACATTGTTTCTGTGGTAGATTTTATTGACAACTAAATAATTATAAAATGGTCCACAGAACTTACAAAGTGCGTGACATACAAAGCCACAAAACCATTTGGCATTTTACTTAAATACGTTCATGTAGTACTTTATTAATTCCCTTTTTAAAACGGAGGTGGCATAGTATTTTCGTTTATAATAAATTATTCGATACTTATCTGAGATTGCGGTTTAAAGAGAATGAAATGTTTTTTTTCTTTAAGTGTTGTTACAGCTTTCACAGTTTTTTCCTCGTTTTTATACTATAATGGGGATGTTTCCTAATGTTACAAATTCAAATAAAGTTATGTTTAATATTTTA
>DVQG01000032.1:0-25193 GCA_018231605.1 Papilio ambrax
AGGTATCACAGTTTCCAAATTACATCCACAACACAGACAGTAATAAATGTAATTTTCATTTAAATTCAATGACATTACTCACGGTTACGGCCCGTTATTCTATCAGATGAAGGCGATCATAAAATTTTAGTAGACAACGCTTTGAGGAGATTTACATAGCGGTTAGATAAATAAATAAAATATAAATTAACCATAAAATTCGGCTTATAAAACATCTTTCATCGGAACACATTAAATACAGGTAGCGTACGTTGTCTGTTTAATATCAGTGTAAATAATCTAATTGTGGAACGGCAGCAGGCTGGAATTTGGTGTAGTCATCCATTTATTCAAAAAAAAGTTACGTCTCTGTTGGTCTTAAAAGGAGGTCGTTAATAAAGTTAGAAAAAACAGAAACTATTTTTTACTTTTCTTAGCAAACATTTCAAGTCGAGAACCCGAATAAAAGTTTTCATTTCATTCTTTATATCCATGTTTTCGTCTTCCTACAAGGTGACTTAACATTGAAAAAATAAAGTGCGTATGAACTTTTCCTTTCGTGATGCGGTATGAAATGTTTTCTATATCTATACTAATATAAAAAAGAGGAAAGATTTGTATTTTTGTTTGTGATGAAATAACTAAGAAACTATTATACTAAACCGATTTCAAAGAATCTTTCACCATTAAAAAGCTACGTTATCAGTGAGTAACATGGACTACATTTTTACTATTTTTTAATTTTACGCAGGCGAAGTCGCGAGCAACATTTAGTATTTAATGATCATGAATAAAATAATTTATGCAAATATTCTAATCTAATATAATTAGTCTTGTATTAAAAGAAAACATAATACGTGTTAATCGATGATTACTAAAATAATAACTCCAAATATACGTATTAAAGAACCCGATAGTTTATTTCAAACTGTGTCAGGCGTACCAGTCTCGTGTTGTGTTCCAAAAATTTCCAGAAGATTATCGCTTGTGTTTCGATATTTTAACAGAATGTAAAATAACAAGATTCCCGTGGAACGAATCATTCGGTTTCAGTATTTTGAAATCCGTTAAGGGAATAAGTAAACAGCATTAGGCGGATGAACATCAAAAGACCGCGAGGTATTCGTATATTTATTGGTCGGAGAGTATCGGGAGCGCGGACAGAGCACTGCCGTGGTCTTTGACTATGGAGAAACGGACTAGACCTGTGTGAAACTCGCGGGGAGTGAAGTAAAGATAACAATCACTCACGTGTATATCATATTCTTCGAAAACTTAAAACGTATATAAAAACGCGCACATAAGACAATAGTTCTCAATTCATTGTACGTTTTTATTAGATAGAGGGGAATATGCTTGACATGTCCCGTCACTAAAAGTCAAAGTCCAGCGTGATGGCGGCGTTTCCCGCTTTGGCATGCGCACGGTAATTTCGCTGACAGGTATTTACTACAAACAGGTTTGCCTTCGAATGTTGTACGATAAACAGAGGCATAACTTATAAAATTATTTCGTTTAAACATATCAGGGTGAAACGTTTAAAATTGTTGATTTACATCAATGTTTTGATAAAATGCATCTGCAGTGAAAACATTTACAAGACAAATAACGATACTGTACGATAGTAAGTTACTATCTCAAGGGTGAGATAAGCTGAGCAAGCAGATATAAACTCTTAACTCTATTTGAAAGAAGGTTCAAAGGATATCAAAGACATGAAAAGGTTTATTTATTTACCAGGAATATTTACATGAAATATTCGCTATAAATGTTCGCGAGATAAAACTAAAGGCTCTGTTCAATTTATGTGGAAACGAGTGTTCTTTGAGAGTACATAAGACAGTTATGGGCGCGGTGAGACCTGTGTATTTTGATGTTGACGGATGGGTCGTCTTTCAAGTGCTTGAAACGTTGCGCCTCTTGCGTCTGTGTGTAAACACGCACACAACGACAACAAACAGCTGCGATCTCTTTACTTAATACAACAAATGATATGTAAAATTAGGTTTAAAACGCAAATTTCAAACATAATTTTTGTGCACGAAATGTTAAGATCTTTGTTCGGAAGAATCGAGTATCAGCTTTACTTTCCAAAAAAGCGCTTTATTTACTAATCATAATGTAACGAGGATAACTTCATTTACTTTAAGCACATAAAAAAATCTCGTAACATAAACAAAGTCAGAACATTATTATCATCTTGGGGTGAAGAAGTGCAAAGGTTATCAAAGAACATAAAAACAGTTCACGTTGATAGCAAAATAAGAGAATTTAAACAACGTGTTTTATTAATGCATCAAAAGCAGTATTCTTTTCTGATATTTCAATTTAATATGGAAGACAAACTTCAGTGCCCTTTAATCGTTAGTGATAAGTAGATACCGTCGATTTTTTCTCCGTAACACTAGAAAGTTGTGCCGACAGTGAGAGTAAATTACCCAAGGTGTCCGACAATACTCGTAACGAATTAGACAAAAGCCAATAACGATATATTCAAGATTTAAGAATTGCCAGCTATAAAGGAATAAATGGCATTTAACATTACCTTTCACTGACTGTTTGATTATTATATTAACGCGATGCTTGTTGAGACATCTTGGGAAAAAACTCAAAGACATCAAGTGGCATTTAGAGGTTTTGTTGCAATTGCATTAATGAAAAATAGTTATAAAAAATTAACGCTTGATAGACCGCGCGTTTCCATTAGCAAATGAACTGTACAAAATCATATTGATATCGCAGTTTTTACAAAGAGAATGAGAAAAAACATTTCGCCAGTGAAACTCACGATTACATACAAACAAAATGTAGGTAGGTACCATGAAATACATAATATTTCTAGAAATCATAAATATTAAAGAAAGACGGCGTATAATCTTTATTGTTATCATTGGAAAGGCTAATTAAGACGGCAAATACGCATTTATCTAATTGGAATGAAAACACGAAGTTGCGTTCGCACTCGTACTTATATTATCTTCTCGATTTTATTTAAATAAACAAACCCATTAAAGATCATCGCTCAGTGTTACCAGAAACTAAAATAATTCCGTAACGACAGATCAAAGAAGATAATTCTGTACGCGGAGTTAAATTTCGAAATAGATGAGAAATAAAAATTATTTTAAAATCGATGAGTGGGTCTAAATTATATAAATTTTTATTATTAGATTTGACTTCTCTGCCCGTTCTTCTAATGGGCAAAATAAAATAACATAAAAAATTAAAAAAATAGTATTTAATTAAAATCTAGGGACTGTATGAACACTAGTTGTTTTGACTAGTTTCCTCGTGGCTTATTGTGCAACGAACAAACGCACTTTCTACTGCCTACAATATCATAACATTTACGCGATACCAATGGAATGCCAATGTAAAAGTTGCCTATATTAAACACCCTAATGCAGTGTTTATTATACATTGAAATAACTTAAAGTAATTTCTGCTTTGTCGTATGACGAATGTTTTTGTTGTTCATAGTCGGTCTATTTTAAGTGTTTTATAAATCGTAATCATTAAACTTCTCCAAGTATGTACAATGTTAAAGAATTGAAATAAACTTTCCACAATTTATTAAACGTTGCATAACTTATCGTTAATTCTAAAAGCGTTTGATATTTCAAATACGTAATACATTAGCCAATAAGGACGAATTACCAAACTCCTGGCGCAATTCTTCCGTAAGTTTCTTACGTTAAGGGAGAAAAAACATTAAATACAGTAGCGGGTAACTGGTTATTATATGATGTTAAATACGCTTATGTCCTGACGGTGGAGATGTAAATACGTAATGGTGATGTCGACGACATACCGACAAGCCGATACACCAACATTTAACTAGATATCTGCGACTGTCGCCGTCGCTGGAGGAAAGCCAATTTGTCCAAAAAGATATTGATAAATAACGTAAATGCTACGTCCAACTGTGACGCAGACATAGCCATTCAGAAATTTATGAATTCCAGCAATAGATCTGAATCTATTCCTGGAATATATGAGTTTAAATTCACACAAACTACATGATCTTAAATCTTATCCGATCGTATCTATTATTTCTGGTACTATATGGGTTATTTAACCGTGACAGTGTACTAGGACGCCATAACCGCTTAAATTGCTGTACAAATACAACGTAATCTTATACCGCAGTACCTTGTATCTTCGCATGGCCGCGGTCAAGGTAACTAGGGCAGACATATGCGATACTACTTGTTTACCTGATAAGTGATATGCTTATCCATGTCAACACTGGGATTTTGAACGCTATGATATATATAATTTTACAACAAAAAATAACGCGCAGGATTTGATTTTACAAATACATAGACAAATAACTTAACTAAGCTACTACCTGATATAGGAGCTGTTTATGAAGAATTTTCAAAATGTAGCAATATTTTAGATTATCCATAACAAGCAATAATTTACTTTCTCTTTAAACTTCAATATGGATTTAGATTTCGCTAATCTTAGCAAAATTATCCAGAGAAGTTTCTTGAAGGCAAAGTTAATACAGTAAAGGTAAAACTAGCGAGACCGCAAGCAGTGGCAAAAAGCATATAAGCGGAATGAGGCGGCTAACAAGATCAAGACACGGCAAGCTGTACGGGCGACCCACAAACGTTGTTTATCTTAGATGTGAGCAGCTAAAACTGCACGAGGTATTTAATTCATTTGCAGTTAAAGTTAGTCTTCAAGAAAAATTAATCATTTAAAACTCATTACACTAACTCCGATGTTCCGGAGAAGACTTTAAAAGCGATCGAACTTTATCCCTTTATTCCGAAGATCGAAAGTCTTGATTAACCGATTTATTTACGTCACAATCTTCGGTCGGACACAATTTCGAGACTAATGTGGTGATAGTATAATCACAAAGCACATCCAGCATGTTAATTTTAAGTATATCTGGACTACGGTACTTATCGTATTTCTAAAGTAATAGTTGTGGCGATCGTCAACGCTTTGTCTAATAGCATGTGTTGTCGTCCTAAACGACTCGCATTGATCCTAATGAGCTCCGTAGATAACATTCAGACAACTGTCATTATCTCTATAACAGACCACATTGAACTTATGCGCTTAACCAAGTTAAAACAATTATTAAACATTTCCAAAAATGAGGAATAATTATTCCAATAGATTAATTCTATTATTAAAAATAAAATGTTTGTAAATGTCACAGGTTTGTGTAATTCCATTTTCTAAAATAATTTACAAATTATGTAAAACCGACTTAACCCGTGTATGCTCACAGGTGCATTTAGCTAAAGTTGTTTACCCGTCATTACCTATGCGGACAAAACCAGTATTCGAGCCAGAATACTAACTTATATAACATAATTAGTTCTCAAAATATGTTTAAAAAATGTATGCACAGTTCAAAGTGTTCAACGTTTCCGTGCGACCTCATTCCTGAGTAAAAAAATAGTGTCACTTAAATATTGAGCATCTTAAAATGTACTCTGGACGATCCTATTCCCAAATACTTCATACTATGTAAATGGGAAAGTTTGAATATCCATCCATCCGATGGATGTTTGTTAGAGTTTGTAGCCTAAACGGTTGAACGGATCTGGATGAAATTTGGCATACCAATAGAACATAGTCTTTAATTCCACGCGGGCGGAGTCGCAGGCGAATGCGAGTTTTGAATAATTTTAGCCACAGCATGTAATTGAAACATTAAGATGTAATGTGAATTGGACTCAAATATAATAAGGAATTAGTTCTTAGCATAAGTTATTAATTTATCATTAATAAATAATATTTTCAATCGCAGAATGAAATATATCACAAAGAATACATCATTAAATTATCATAAATCCGATACATTTTTGTTTTTAGTAATCGAGGTAAAAGGTCAACAATTTTATGAGTTTTTTTTTTACATGCAATAAACAGAGATTTTGTAAATTAATCTAAAAGACACAAATTACAAGGCTGATTGCAGTGAAAACATCAAAGATTTTATCTAACGCGGATTTTGTTTATGTATAATTCAATTACCATGTTAATTGAATTTGCATATAAATTGACAAAAATAAATTAAAGACGCCGTTTTAAGAAATTAAACAAACAACTAAGTTACAGAATGTCTAATTACATACACAATTAGCTTGTTTACTCTTACAAATTAATGTTACAGAATAAACCGTCATAAACTTAAATATGATTTAATTTAAAAATAATATACTGCTATGTATGATTCATTTATGAAACCGTATTATTCTAAAGTTTTAGGCTTGCTATATTTTTAGACACCAAATTTCTCTAAATAAATCAAAATTTAGACAAGCAAAACGAGATAGCTAAAAATGGGTCGAATAAAGAGTTATAAATTATTCATTTTTCATAATAGACTTCAATGTACACAACACGGTATTACAGAGGAGGCATTTAGCGTCGGATTTAGCAGCGCTTTACAATAGAGTTGCGATTTAATTTCCCTACAGCTGCCTTTTGTGTCAATGCGAGCGCTCCTTATTAACTTCGTCGAGTTCCATTGGAAATTACAGTGGCAGTTGTTTCATACTGCCACTGTAATCACTCGCCTTCGCCTCCACAATTGATGTCAGCTTGAAGAACTGTTTTATGTGTGAGAGTCAAAATAAAATTGTATGAACACTAACACTTTAGTTTGTTCTTTTTCTAATGGGTATTAGAAATATAACAGCAAAAATAATAATTTATGTTTGCATCAAATTTATTTTCGGATAAATACAAAAATCCATAATGTCAATAATAGTTGATTAGGTAACTGTGACATTTCGAGGATTAGACAATAATTTTGCGCAAACATCGAACCTGTCTGCTCCATAAAAAATGAGAGGTATAAAAACATTAACGATTAAAACAGTACATCGACAACTTGTATCGAGAAATTGCGATGTTCTAGTTAGACAATGAGCGGCAAAAACTACGTACAAATCAAACTTGTTTTATAGACAATGCGTTGCGTTGGCTGTGCCAATCACAGCTTTTCCTGTTGTTGACTAATGATTTTCTTTCGTAACACATCCACATACCAGTCCAAGTTATATTGAAGTGTTAACAAATATGTAAGCTTTGAACATATTTAACTTCTAAATATGGTTATTTGAACTTCAATTAATAGTTTAATAATAATTTATTTACTTTTAATAGGTGCGACCTTTAAATCTTATCTAATATCTAATAGTGTGCCAGTATAACGGTGTTCCGGGATGGAGGTTATATAGGCAATTGAAATTATTAGGGCAATGAGGCGTATAGTATTGTCTCAAGGTGATGTACGCAATGTACAAGAATCTCTATAGCTCTGTATTGTCATAGGTAGGCGTGCCATCAGGTCAACGAACTGTTCATGTGAGTAATACAAAAACACAAGTCGGTAATAATCTTATCATCTCTGTTAGTTGGAATTACATTTTTTTAAATACATTCATAAAACTTGTAGACAACAAAATGTACGACATAAATGTTCATATTATTTTCTGTTTTGAACCTAATAAGACGTTTCATTGTGAAATTTAATTTTTAGTAATAAAAATATGAAGAACTCGTGACTTTTTAGTAACCTGAGTTAGAAACTAGTCTGCCATTAAAAACACAAAACTTTGAAGGAGTAAAATAACGGTAAAATCCAAAATACTAACTAACATAACATAATGTAAGGTCGATAGTCAGTGTTTACATTACCGCGACCTAGAATACCTTAGGCAAGTATTAAATCGGATGCTATGCAATGACACATGGTATGTACAACCAGACAACACGGCGGACATATTACAATCAGATACATTTACACACACTTGTGTCTCGCTGCTTTGAACCTGAATTACGAGTTTAACTTTTATGGACCTAATAATTTTTCATTGCACAAATACTTTTTAATTTAGAAAATAAAGTAAAAGTAAATAATATTTCAATAAATGACAGAATACGAACGCTGGACTATTGGATTGAAAGTAAAAAGTCAAGCCATCAACCCAGCATGTCTACATTTATTAACGAAAGGTTTATTATGAGGAAGATAAATCACACGTAGACGCTTAGCATACAATATTGCAAAACTTTCACTTTCCAAAAAGTGAATACATGATAATTACGTTACGAAGTACCTTGCTTCGCGAATATTGGAAAGCATATTCTAGCCTTGTATTGCCTGAATACTTATCTACGACCAAATTGTGGTAGTTACTTTCAATTTAACAATCGATGTAATAAACCTATTTTTTGTGACTTTTTAAATACTTATACATAAAGAACTGTGGTCAAAAACATTTTCAATGCACGTTATTACATTGAGTGTTAAATCAAAGCAATCAGTTGCAGACTACGAGTATCTCGGTAATTATATAAAATTAAACTGTCATAAAAAAGGATTCTCAAACATTTCCTGTTGTAAATGAACATGACATTTAAACAAAATTCAGCCAAAACCTTTAAATGACATTTTTTAAAAACAAAAACATTATTCAGGTAAAAAAAAGACAAATGTATATAAATTATATCAGTAAACTCTGCAAAACTCGTTTGTAGTTGTTGGTAATAAAAGAACTTGAGTTATAATTGTGTTAGAATCACATTAGGTTTATGATAGGGATACATATGTTTATGAAAATTGAATAGAAAAAAATATTTCTTCGGTCATTTCTTAGGGCATGACACTAAAGAGACGGACAGAAAAGATTTAATTCTTTAGATTACATAAATACCGTCGAGATGTGGACATTGAAATTACGTGTTTATTGTTATGGTTTCATAATCATCATCACCTACCAGGCTTAGTAAGAATATTTGAGTTTTTTTGCAGCTCAGTTTAAATATTTTAAGATGTTTGTACACTCTAAGTATGGGATGCCAATTATTATTTCACGCTGAACACAGTTAACGGATCAATTAAAACAAACAAAATAGTTTGACGTTCGTTTGTGTGTTGGAAACAACGGCGTGGTGGCGTGCTAAACTCGACGAGTGAACCGGCGAAGTTAATAAGTCTCAAAAATGAAAAGCTCGCCCACAACCGGATCCGATGTGGTTGGCGCACGGCCGACTCAGCGCGCACCGCGCCCTCTTGCGGTGACATCGCTTCGCGTAAATTCAATCATAACTGCTTTAAAAATTTAACTGTACATATTCAAAACAAATTTAGGAAATAAGCATAAGATATTCCCGTACATTCAACGACCAAGATCACCCTCGTAATTACACTGATTTGCTCAAATTATTTAGGAGAAAAATAATAAATTGTAACTTTAAAAAAGAATGTTGAAACAGAAAATGAACGCCGGGACCTCTTAAAGGCAACATACATATTAAGCAAAATTAATATTAATTTAGGAACGTAATGAGTTCCACCCGCGGCCTCTAACCGTCGCTGACTCGGCGTTCCCTTTACAATCGGCTATACAGGACCTAACGTAAATTAATTGAATTAGGCACAGCATTAATCGTCCACATTGTGTGCTTGTAGACATATTAGTTCGATTAAGGAATACAATGGACCGGCAAAGCCTGATCAGCATTTATGAGCCAAACTTTCGACATTTGGATAAATTCCATTATTTCTTTCCAAGTGTAAGAGGGTAGGTGAGCTACTTTGTTGTTATCCAGCTTAACTTTTAAGGAAATAAGTAAGTAATTAACAAACCAGCGAGGGCGACTGCGTTACGAGCATTAAATTAATTTGAAACTTTCTCGGAGCGTGTACAACAATGGAGCCGGCCATTAAAAACGGTCGGGATCCGACAAACTAATTATGGCAGGAACCTGAAGGCTTTTAGGATAACTCGGCACAACAAGAACGACTCAATCACAAATATTTCTTATTGCTTTAAAACTTAGTCTTGGAAATTAATGCAAAAACCTGATTTAAAATTCATCAAAATATAAATTCCGACATTTTAAATATATTATGTAGTCCTTTAAAATGCTACCGAAATTGACAAATTTTGTATAACAATAGATGTAGGAGACAATGCAGAAGACCCTAATTTACAGCAACATTTGGTTGAAATGTAGGGCAAAAAAATCAATGGCATATTGCCTAGGTTAGGTACAGCCCTAATAAATAATTTCACAGGTAGAACAAACGCGATCGACTGGTTTCGTAGTTAAATAAACAGGAGTCCGGTCTGAGGCTTACGGTTGCGTTATTCATAAATAACGCGATCACCGGTCCGTTGGGTATGGGTGCAGATGCAGAGTATCCACGTATACATACATATGTACACAATGATGTGCAGTGCGTCTGTTCATCATTGTAATTGAAGACTATATTGTGCGATACGTCACTCGTAATCAGTGAACGTTGCTTGTTATACGAGTATAATTATTCCATTTATTTTGCCCGGTCTTCATTAATTGTTACTAGAACATATTTTACTAATGCGAAAGTTTAGATGGATGGATGGATGTTTGCTACAGATTTCAGCCTAAGTGGCTGAACGGATCTCTGTGAAATTTGGATTAGAAGTAGAGGATAGTCCGGAAGAACACATGAACTACTCAGTTTTGTATTTTCTAATTCCACGCGGACGGAGTAGCGGGCGAATGCTAGTTTCATATATTTGTTTAATATTATATAATCACAACACTCTTCTTATAATTACTGTAGTTTTAATTTTAACAATCCCAGATGTAACTAAATTAATGCTACTTTTTAAGCTTAAAACACTATTTTTATATAATCTAAGACCCCCTCGTCGCAACGCAGGAACACGTGGTATAAGTTCGTAACTCCCGCTGCGATCTAAAACTTATTTACGTTTGCTCTGAGCTACCTAGAGGGCGACTCATATTAGAACAGGGTAAAAAAAGTATCCCTTGTATTTTCATACGCACAAATTTTTGCATTAAAGTATGTGATGTGATCTCACAGTGAGAGAGAGGTGTTTATTGTTTTCAGAAGTGCAAATTCGGTGAGCACCGAATATTCGATTATCGTGATATTCCCAAAGGAATAACATACAAACGTACTACTATAACATTGTACGTACAATGCGTCATAAACTAAAGTGCGTAACTAAAAATAAACAGGATGAGCCCTGCAACTGGTACGATTCCGAGAACTAGAGTATGGACAACTCGCTACCTGGCGGCATTTAACATTGAACGTGTCGCAGGTAGCCGACCCAGCTGAAGTGAATACGTCCATGAACTCGAAACATGAACAAAGGGCGGTATGCCAATAATTTGTTCATATAACATCCTTCCAGTTTTTGCTTGTTCACCTTGAATTCACTGGGTTTCCTTGATATTCCCTGCTCGACGTTAACTCGGCCAATTACCTCTTAATTGCAGAAAAGCAGGGATCATAATTTATACCAATCTTTCCTCTTACTAATATATAAGACGGATGACTTGGGTTATCTAATATATTGCCAGACATATTAATGTTGTAGGTAAATATATTAAGCAATATTATAAACGTATGTATAAATTGTATCTTGTAACGATTTGCGGGAACACACACAGTATCCAAGATACCATCATAGTTACAATTAAAAACAAAGTAATTATTACCACATTGGCCCGATGTGTTCAGTGTGTGTGTGTGTGTTTTATTCTACGTCGAAAGACAAAATTCCCTTTGTATATCAAGATAATTATGATTACGGAACATAAACGAATACGAGCTGTTGTCATAGTATATTATATAGGCAACTGGTCAAGATTCAATGTTGTGAATGAAGAACGAATCATTCATTTTCAAAAAGGTACAAAATGAATATGACCTAAGTGTCTCTAAGCAAAACAACGACATGAAACCGCTTTGCACTCGGTGGAAAGAGCCCTTTAGCAGTCGCTTTACGATACCTCTTTGTAGCAGATGCGATGCCTTTGACAATGTTTATAGCTCTGCAATTGTGGATAAAGCAAAACAACTTTTCGGATTTAGTTGGCTTTTTGTAAGATTCAAAAAAAGATCCAGGTTGTTTTCTAGATATTCGTCCTCTCGTTCACGACAACGTTTATTAGTTTACAAAAAAAAGGGCTACATCAACACAGAAATTATCTATTCTGACCACTTAACTCTTAATCCGCAATTATCATTATCGTATTCATACGACAGTAGGCCATATGAAACCATTTAGGTACTGTTGTCCACTTTAGTTACATTTTACGAGAATTAATCAATTTAAAAAATAAACTCCTACGGGTGTTTTCATACTCCGTGGATTTAAAAATGATTTAAGCAACGGAGCTAGCTAGCTCCTAAGAATAGGATGTTGAGTGCTGATTGACGGTTAAAAGTATTGTTTAATTTGATAGTAATTGCGCGGGTAAGCGAATAATATGTTTTAGAAAAAAAAAAGTGTGTGCGTTAGAAAATGCTTCTTTATAATTTAACATTACCTTAACGTAAAAAATAAAACATAAGACTACTTAAAACTGTCATTACAAGATGAAATTAAGTTTACGTTTATTAAAAATGCAATAAAATCATTGGTATGTTTGTATGTTGTATCTACATAATAAAAATTAAAAACAATAGTGGCAATGATATCCTACCCGGTTCAATGTCACAATGAATATGTATGTAGATGAACTTTGAATAAAAAATTAGCACTTATTCACGTCAACAATCGTTGAAATATTCGCTCATACGATATTAACCTCACTTTACATGTTAACATTAATCGCAGAAATTGTAATAACAAACGACATTACTAACAAATTCAGCAATATTCTGTTATCTAAAGTTTTATTTAGGTATGAACCTTGTATTGTGATGCTAATATCGTGCCTACAGCTAACTTCACGTCGTATCTCGAATTCTTGAGTGGTAGCTTGCATCCGAGGTCCGCGCACTAAATATGCTTTGGGATGCGTCTAGGGATTGCTTCAATTTATGTGAGTAAAGTTATAAACGAATGAAGCAGTATGTAAGTACATAAAGTAGAAATACCATGCCCCACAATATTGTGCTAATCTCAAGGAGGAAACCGATAAGTATTTATTATGCCGCTTTATTCGAACAAAAATAAGGTAAAGATGTTCCTTTCGTTTACATAACGATATATTTATACTCACAGGATAGTACATCCCCTGCGGCGGCAAAAAAAAGGCCCCCGATCCCCACAGCTTGCCGTTTGTATTTACTTTGTGCTGCACAAAAATACACTCCACGAATCGCCCTCGATCGGGCGTCAACGGCACTTCACTAATCTTATAAACTCGACTTTATCATGAGTATTTGTGTTAATTATAAAATGCGAAATATAAAATTTTATTTAGATTGCAAGGTTTTAGGTTATGTAGATGGAGCGCAGAGGAACGCGCTATAGCACTGAAAGCGGTTGACGTCGATGTGCAACAACGGAGGGGCACGCGTGGCGACTCGACGGATCCGGCGGTACCGCTTAAAGTGTAACAGAGACGGAACACGCTCTCGACCAACTTCGGTATTTAAAAAGAGAAAACCTATATTTCTGTCGCGTGTTTCTCCCAAGCAGCTGCACGACTACCAAATCCAAACTACCAACAAGGGATCGGTTTAGCTCTCTTCTCAGTTCAGTTTAACTTTTCACTAAGTTTTAAGAATACATTTAAATTTGAATTTTTTTAACTATCGATACTTGCAAAAATAATTGTTGTTAATTAAGAAATTAAGAAAAAAGATATGAATAGACTTATTTACACGTTAATTTATTAAACCTATAATTTATAAAATATTGCATTATGTACATAAAGAGTATCTAATGGATAAATGTAACTAAGATCTGTTAACATATATTATTTATTTTGCAGGCATTTAAATATGCGGGCTCGTGAATAGTAATCGAGATTTGTGAGTGAATAAAATTTGTTGAACGGGGAGCGACAAAGAGGTACGCAAGGTCCTTCTTTGTATATCTCTGTCTATTTTCCGAGAAGCTTCGGATCAATGAATAGTTCCCGGGCCCCCGGCTCCGACCTAGCGTCATCCCATACGTTCGGGGCACGGCTCGGCTCGCCTTCCCTGATCTCTGTTCTCTCATCTATCAACTAGCGTCTGTTATCTGTATTTACTTGTTTTGAGACCCTTTTTTTGTTTTTCTAAGAGTATTGTAAAAACTTAGTATTATGTACCAAGTTGTATTATTTGATTCGGTCGGTTTTGAAAAAAGATAAAATTCAAGTTATCAAAATATCTGTTGTTTGGAAGTTAAATTAATTTTAATTAAGTACTTTTAAAGAGAGAAAATATTTTCTCCTATAATATCTAAAGAAAACGACTAAAATAAAGATTATGTACATTACAGCGCCATCTATTTAAATTTAATGATAATCAAATAAAATTTTAGCTTTGAGTCCAATTTTTTAAACTAGATGGCATAGAAGTAAAGTATTTAATAAACAATTATTGAATTGATCTTTAATAAAAATTCTGATCATTTTTAAAATTTAAATTCACATAATAAAAATAACATTATCTATTACAGTAACGTATTTAACTTAGTCAGTTCATGTAAATTTGGACCAAAGAATCTAAACCCTTGATCGTCTACCTCGGAAATTAACCATGAGTTTCCACTGCCAAAACTCCCGTATAAAACATATCGTTACATTTGTTTTATAAAGAGAAAAAGAATGCTGTTTTTATGGATGCCCATTGTAAGGTAAAGAAAACGTTTCCTAAAGAATTAATTGCTATAAAAGTCTTGTAGGCTAAGTTTAAGCGTCTATCGAGTCATTTGTAAACTTATGTATGTAGGTGTTTGCTTTGTTACATTTTTGTTTATAAAAAATACATTATTTTATAGGTGATTTAAATACTTAGTTTTAATTAATAATATTCGTTTTTTTGTCTTATAACTCGAGACAGTGTATCTATCTATACTATAGGTACATACATGTTCCTGCGATTTTCATCCAATCTTGTTAAAAATGCGTTAATTTGATAGAAACATTACAAAGTTTTTGATTTATTTTAATAAATACAGCCGAAGCCTGTATATGAATTCATAAAAATTATTAAACATCCAAAAGTTTATATAAAAAATTGTTGAAATAATTGTACCAAATTCGTAACGACGTAGTTCAGCAATACGTTATTTTAAAAACATAAGAAATTACATCTATACTTAAAATTAATCATAGTTACAACGTTATTAAATAGGAGTAAAGGAATTTAAGTTCAATAAAAATTATATAGATCGTAAATTTTCAAAATTTAGTTGTTATTTGGTATACATTTTGTTTAAATATGGAAGATAGTTTAAATATAGAAGATACTTACCCAAATACATGTATTTATGTAATCCCATTCTTCGTACCACTCTGTCAACAAAACGTATTTAAAACTCATAATGAAAACTAACTATAACATACACACGATACGCGAAATGTGTACCGAAAAAAACATTAATTGTTAAAATATTTTACGCTACACATTTCCTAACTTAGAAACTTGCAGACTGAGCTTACTTTAACACTTAAGCATTCTCAATTCAAAAACTTACAAATAATTTTGTATCATTTACCATTCTTTATTTATTATTATTAAAATAAAATAGTAATTTAATGTATTATTAGGTTAAGATTAAACTACGATAAAATTTGCAAATTTTCTAAATTTATAAATATACCAATATTATATAACTTAATATTTACCTATTACTATAAGTTGTTGTATTTAGTTATGTAACCAATTTTTTTCAAAACAATGTACATTTTAACTATATTAAAATAATCTTAAATCTATGTATTTAATTTCAGAGTTCATCGTTGCTGATACAGTGGCACTATTATTTACAATTTTTAATTATTATCTAACCATGAAATTAATAAACAGTTGCCATAATCAGATAAAAAAATGTCTTTTATGATTAACCATAGCAACATAACCTAGAAAATTTGCATGAATTATAACTAAAAGTTATCATCAACAATTAACTTTCATGGAATATGCTTTCAAGCAAACAATTATACGATATTGATAACATAAATCAAATGTTAATTCTAGTTTTTATCGAATTTTTCGGAATTAAGTTTTTGCCATGTCATCGATTAATTTTCCTTTCCTACTTGTATGTACATTTCTGTACATTTTCTTTAGAGGTTAGATTAGTAAATTGTATTAAACATATATTTAAGGTAATTACGATAAAAATTGTTGCTAAATTATTTCCATGACAAAAATACTAAGCGAATGTATTATTATTTAATTACTAAGGGATTACAAGGCAGGGTATTACCGCTGCCTTAGTCCGGATCTCACGTATTTGATTCAAAGGTTCCAATTAATCTGTAGAAATTAATTGCAATATAATTGGTAGCGACTATTTGTGGTAAAGTTAAGCCGTTTTGAAATACAAAGGCTGTATTATAATAATGTTTCGTGTTAGTACTATTGAATAGGAATTCAAACAATATTAAACAATGCGTTTTTTATAGTTATGTGAGATTTCAACCTCAAATTGTGTTCATTTATCAACCGACTGTCAACAAATGTGGATGTTGGGACTTTATCGACACTATTTTCTAATAATTATTATTACATCATTTTGTAAGACATCATACAAATCTCTTCATAGCAATGACAGGAAATGAGTGCCTTTGGTTACTTAGTGATCATTTAACAGGCAATTGTAGATAGTGTTGTAGTTGTTCCGAAAATTACGTTTTGATCAGTTGTGGTGTAAACTACGGTCTCTGAACTGCGACATGCAATATACCACTTATTGTTTGCGGTTCATTCACACTATTGCGTACTATTATATTAAAAACAACTATATTCATCAAAATATAATAAATTAATACAAAAACTTGTACAGGAGTTTCGGTGGAAAAAATGATAACAATTTTTTCCTCCATTCAAATACCAAAATTAAAAAAGTATTCGTAACGCTCAAGTTAAGTTTTATTATTCGAATTTTATACCACTAAGGTATTTGTTAACGCTGGCAGTTTTATCGCAAACATACTTGAAACAGGAATTACTTTAAAGTTTCTGTGAGCCATTGCGAGTGAGATTGATGGACAGCACTTAACCTTTACGACACAAACATTCAAACTGATTACGTGTTGCATTCCTTGTTAAAGTTTCAGGCCGTAGAATACTACTAACAGCGATATAAAGCAGTGCGAATGTAAATCGTAGGCCATAGCATTTGTACTTTCAATATTATATTGATGTTATAAAAAAAGTATTTTTATTTATTTCATAATCATCATATCACGGGATTCATCTCCAAATTAAGACCTGCGATCGGTTATTAAGCAAAGGAGCTACCATATACAGGCTTACGTTTGAAACAGATTAAGAATCCGAATTTATTTAAGAATGATATAGAGAAGTACATATATTGCTTCCTATTGATGAGTACAAAAGTTCTAAGAAAGATTTTTACATAGCAGATATTAGAAAAAATCCTGCCTGTTTTCAAAAGATTGCAAAAACCGACGTAAAGAAAACAGCACGTGTTGAAGCTCGAGGCATTATTATTCGTCACAAAAACTTCAACTTTCAAGACTAATTTCAAAGGCTTTTCCATGATAGAACTTTTCTAATATCTTTTTGTTTATGTACTACACCTTGTTGTATATTTGATTTGATACAGAAACTTAGAATTATCGGATCCTCTGATAGGAGTAATGAGATTACCTATGCTAACATAACATAAACAAAGTAACGTCCGTAGGTTTCGCTTTGTTTTTATTATTTTCGCTTACCAAAGAGCAGCCTGCAGTAATGAAATGTGTTTCAGGATTTTTTACATTTTCATTATTCCTCGTGAAATTTTCAGCATAGAATGAGTTTGAAAGATGTACGAGGTGAGCGTAATTTCAAAACCTTTATTTTGTATGAAATAACGTTTCATAACATGCCGAGTAACAGAAAAAATAATTAAAAACATTAATTTCCTGTCAGTCGAGCCAAAGACATGAAAGGAATAAATTGTCTATTACTTTTAATCGACATACTTAGCTTTAATATATTTATTCGAAATCATTTTTTATAAAAGACATGGGAAATATTTGGGTCATGAATTAATTTCCCGTATAATATAACAAGCTAAACTATAACTTAGTACAGGTTGTTATGTAGAGAAATGTTTATGTAATTTTAGGTTATATTTTCTCAAATCCAATGAAAGAAATTCCGCTTTCAAAAGCCTTTTGGGATTAAAGCGCACGACTAAACAATCCGCTGTCCTAGTTACTATGCTAATGTCGCTCGTTAAAATTTTATAAGAAAAATCTACTAAGCAAGAGAAAACTAAAAAGTAGCTGACTTGATTTGATATTTTATTGAATATCTATAGCATAATTCAGTCTTAAATTTTTTTATTTGAAAATTCTATATCGTACATAATTCTATCTTTTTTCCTACTGAATGTGAGCAACGCATGTATTTTTGCTTTAACTGTTTCTATACCCTCAACAACACTACAAAAATACATTCTCATTTCATCTTTAAAAAAATGGGGTCGAAACCTATTGTGTCTAACTGAGGTCAATGTGAATGTGTTTTAAGTTTTCGTGTCATAAATGATTATTAAGCACTGCGAAAGCATATTAAGTTCTAAAACAAGTTTAGCTTAAACGTACTATTTACCGTAAGACTTGTATATTAACAAATTCAGCGCTACATTAAATGTATCCACTTAAGCAAGAGTTTTCATTGTATTAAATATTTTATGTCCGCTTTGAGCGAGGTCCGTGAAAATATGCCAGCGATGTGACGACGCCGCGGACTGGCGAACAGAGCATCTCTGTTTACTTTGTTACTTAACTATGACTTGATGCAACATTATATTAAGTTTAACTGTATAATAGAGCAGTACTACTTATTTTCATAAAATTATTTATCAAAGTTTTAATAAAATCGAATATTATAAATTACGATAGTTGGCGGAGAACTCATTTAGCAATCTTGCCTTAGAAAGAGTCCTCCTATTCTGGCACCTCAAGATTTTGTCTTTCTTAATATTTAAAACATACTTAAAAATACATTCACTGGTGACTTTATCGAAAAATAGTGTATAAATTTATGGTAATGTAACACGTGAGCAAGTTGTAATGTAATTTTCCAGAAGATTGCATCAAGAAATGGGAAGCTGGGCCGCAATATAAGTAACGTGCTTAGAGCTGGCGAGACGATGTGCGGGCCGTCGCGTGAGGAATACTAAAATGTAATAAAACGACCAATTCTAAAAGAAATATTATAAACTATACATATTACCACACACTATCAGCACATCATTGCAAATAATCGCGAACTCAAGTTTGTTGTCCGTCGTAAGTATATTTACTTAGGGAAAACTACTCTTGTGTAAAGTCGATTTCCTACAAACCAATACTTTAAGTTAGTTTTACGTATATGTATGTAGTTCCTTTAACGGCTGCTTAAAAAATATATGAAGCAAAAAATAACAATTTAACGTATTTGTAAAGATATCGTTACGTTTTAGCATTTTTTTGTAACAACAGTCTTACTTTGCAGTGACAGATAGACATGTAAATGAGAAAGCCTGCTTTAAACCTTCAGGCGCTGTAATCCACGCTACTGAAAGCTTTTTTGTTCCGAAACACTATGAAGTGAGTAATGCCTTTCTAGACGTTGTCCTCGTAACGTAAACTGAAAATACAAAGTAAATGATAAATAAATTTTAACCTTAAAACTTAAACATGTAATATTAGATAATTGAACTGTTGGACCGTTAAAATGTTTTTATATGATTACTTACGTTAGTTAAGTATTTTTCTCGGTACGAGAGATCCAGGTTAAAATATCAGAAAACAATTCGACACATTAACACATTTCTATTAATGTTTTATCCAGCACAATAATATAACTATCAGTAAACTATTGTACGCGTATTTAATTATTTAAATAGTTAAGTAAAATAGAAACTTTCCAGTAATCCTTGATTCATAAAATGATACCCTTATCGCCACTTTGTTCTATAACGTTGAAATTAAACGAAAGTTTTGTTATTTTAAAAGTTATAAATTATTGTGAAAGTTTTCGGAAATTAATAAATTTGTTAACTTCGGCATGATTTTATTTAGCTTTGTTAAATTAATTCGGATAGTAGAATGGAAAAAGCTATTTAATTACTGTGATACAAGATGTTATAAAAATTTGGTACTCATAGTTGTATGACTGTATAAACAGGCTTGCAATTTCTTTCATATTAAAATGACGCACATCACAAGCTCTTAAGATGTCCGTACGTTTGAGGAGCAAACGCTTTACGAGTTACGTCAATCAGAGCGTGTCATGTTGTAGAGGACACTTTGTTTGAGTGCGCTTCCTACATCCTTGTCTTAACTGGAACGAACGAATTTGAAAGGCTCGAAATATAACGCGATGCAACGAGGAACAACATTTAAGACTATTTAATTAAAAACTTTAATACGACCATATAATAACCAAGACCATAGTTTGTTTTCTTTAATCACTTATAGTTCAACCGCTAATTAACATATAAATTACTAGTTGAACGCAGTTAATACTCTAACGTGAAGCCTTGCCTGAGGCTCTGCCCCGCAGTTGCTACAACAAAGTTCCCGACTGCATTAAAATGATAAGGTTACAAAGAGACAAGTTTAGACATATTAAGCTACCCAATACCATAAATAGAGCTAAAGTGCTAGATACTAATGAAATATGACGCTGAAAATGGCACGTCTTTTATTTTACGCTTATAAATAATAAAAAATATTTCGACTGATTGATTGACTGGTCGTTTTCAAACACTATAATATTATCGATTTAGTTTTGTATCATGCTGTTATGTTAGAGGTCATAATATATAACATACATTGTACATATTGTGTTTAGTTAGAATACTCGTTTGTTTTCAGCGTAAGGTTTTACTGACGCCTTTTAGGCTTAGACGTGAGACTTAGGAAGTGCTTCATCTATTTTGCAAATTTCACTTCCTAAATGCAAGCACTACAGATAAGTACCTACTTTACATAAAGTATAGGGAGAGATTTATTAAAAATCTTTTCGTAGATTATGTATACAGAAATACGTTAAGAAATACTAGTATGTAAACAGTTTAAACTATACTATCTAAAAACAGCCAAAATGTAAGGTGCGTTTAACATAGTTTTTGTTCTTATTAAGAATAGTGTACTTGCTAAGAAGCATAGAGATTTCATAGGAATAAAAATGTATTTAAAAAGAGCGGACATCTAAGGAAATGGATAAAGTTGGCACAGATATATATATGGAAGTTGAACATGCTAACATTGCGTTCTCCCATTTTATTTTACTATGTTCTTACCACTTTACAAAAGGATATTATATGTTTTCTATTACATTTTTAACATGTAACTATAGCGTTTTAAAGCAGTTTAAAATAGCCCACGCATCTCCAATTTAAACCTTAATCAGGTATCAGTTCACGTTCACATTTTAGTAGATTGGATTCACGAGATTTTAGAAAGAATATTTAAAATGCCAAACTCCTTCGCGGTTCTAGACAATATAAAGGTTAAAGAATTTTATAAAATATCTCAGCTGCTTGTTACTAACATACTTTAATTACTTAGCTAGAAGGTGATGGTAACATTTTAGCGTTGATTGATTACGTACGTTTTCAGTTTACAAGACAAGAGCGTCCCAGGTGATGCTGTATCATTTTCTTACTTAAAACTAATGGAACGCGAAGAAAGGAATTTTTAAAAAATCGCATTACATTTATTTTTAGTCAAGTAACAAATACATCCTACATTACTAATCAGACGACTCTACTCTGAATCTAGTAGTAATACTACAAGCCTTTGCTCATGACTTCGTTCACAGAGAATAAAAAAAAAACAGTAATTGATATAATTACTTAGCGATAATGTACCTTTTTAATGGTTAAGGAATTTTTGAAATCGGCTCTGTAGTTTTTGTGCATACAAAAATAATTTTTTTCCCTTTTATAATGTAAATATTAAAAATTTGATGTAACTACACATAGTATGGTAACCGTCTATAAACTCCATAATGGTTATTATTCTTACGATTTTCGACACCAAGAAATAGCACATTTGTTATACCTGAATGCATGTTAATGGTTTTTGTCGATACGTTCCATTGGTTTAAATTCCAAAGCAATTCTATGAGAATCATGTTGAGAATGTTACGTTGTCATGCAATTTGCTCGCAACGTACGTTCTTAAGCGGAAAATAGATTTTCACGTGAGGTTTTAATGTTATGTAAAAAATCAATGTAACTAAATGACGTAAAAATGTAAAGTTACACCTTTACCTGAATTCAAGCAACAATCAAAATGCCTATTGAATGCATAATACTGATGCCGATTTCTCTAGTTCCTTTAATACTATTTGACATTGACGATATATTAATAAAAATGCATAGTGAATATGAAAATGTTATGGTTAGCGAAATTACTATTTAGTACGAAAGTTGGTTAGCGAAGGCAATGCAAGATATTTTACGTAGTGGTATTTAAAGCCGTCCCCTGTCAGATTAAATGCAAAGTAAATATATTTTGCAAGGTTTAAAAGGTAGTAATGATTTATGAAATTAAAATGTCAATTAGATTCTGCGTCTGGAAAGCGAGAGCTTGGACGTCTCATTAAAATAAGACGATTAAACGATTTTAGATGACCTATTTGATAATTAAAAGCTTTTTATCGTGATTAAAGATGTTTTATGAGTAATTATGAGTCATTTTTAATACAGGAAAGTTATGAATATCATACTTTGAATTGTGTCTTATCTAACTAACATTATAAAGGTGAAAGTTAAGATGGATGGATGGATGTTTGTAGCCTAAACGGCTGAACGGATCTCGATGAAATTTGGCGTAGTTGTAAAGAATAGTCTGGAAGAACACATAGGCTACTTACTTTTTTTTAATCCCACGCTGACGGAGTCGCGGGTGAAAGCTAGTAGTTATGTAAATATTATAGGAAAATAAATTTACATCTAATCCTGTTTAACAACGATTAAGCATACTAACACATTTTATTTAATTGTAACAATTATCCCGATAATGTATTTGGACATAAATAATAATAGCACATTACAATATCTAATACAATCTACACAAACAATAAGCGAGCTTGTTTATTACAAACATATTGTATAACTTGGAATAATTCGAGGATTAAGATAATGCGCACAATTTAGTTGTAGAATAAGTGAATGTAGCCTATCTATGTACATACTAGTGAATAGGTGTTGTAATTTCTAAACATTTTGTAACGTACGTAAATTTCAACTGCCTTAATACATGTATAAGAAAATTGTAGTTGAATCGGTTTTGTTTTAAATAATGGAAGTATTGACAAAAATAAAAGATGTTGGGTACACAGTAGAAATCTAGGCATTTTTTGATATTGTCGTGATTTTTTTTATTTTTAAAATAAAAGATGTTTCAAGCTTATATTTTATTAAATCAAATTTAAATTTTCACGCCAAATTTCATTAGAAGGTGCCTTCATTTTGCCGTTGATTGATTACATACATTTTCTCTTTGATAAACAACAAAGGAGCGAGCTTTTATAAGGTTGTTGTTCGTGTCCTTGCGGAGATAATTCACTTTCTAAAATATAGGGCACAAGTAAGTAATCTTCTAATATTATGAATGAGAAAGTTTAGATGAATGGATGGATGGATGTTTGTAAGAGTTTGTAGCCCAAAAAAAACACATAGGCTACTCACTTTTTTTTATTCCACGCGGATGGAGACTCGGGCGAAAGCTAGTATTTAAATGTTAAATAAACTAACCTAGAAGTTATTCTATATTACTTTCCTAGGAAATTTTATATGAAAATAACAATTTATCACGAAAATGTTAATTTAGTAGCGGAAACGCAATTAGCAATAGTACATTTTAGTTGTACCACATTGTAGTTGGACAATGGACAAGAAGTTTCGGACATTCATCACAAATACATTTGGGGCTCGGAAAACTAATTTCATAAGGACAATAATCGCAAAACCTACATGAGTACGCAATTGTACCGGAACTAAGATACCAGTAAAATATCGCTCGGACTTATAAAATCTAAAAATTTATAGTCTTAATTCATAATATTTCACCATTCTCATCTATTTAAAATGTCTTCAAATTTTTTATTGTTTTTAAATTAAAACGTAACAAGAGCCTTGATTTCTACTTGTCGGTTGTTTTGTTTGTGTTAGCGAATTATAATTTGAACAGATAAAGGAATAGAAGAACTTAAAGTAAATGGATTCGTGTAATTTAAAAATTTGAAAATACATACAAGACTATCCAACCACTCAGATAAACAACTAACCAATGCTACACAAACACTAGAACTACAACAGCTGTGGTAGGTAGTAATAAATATAGCTGTTATAGTATAAAACTGAAATCGTTATAGTTAATTTAACTACACATTTTTAAACTGTAACTTACATACAGTGTAGGGACCACGTGTGTTATTAACAAGTTCAAACATAATCATATAAAATTTAATCATACGATTTTTATAACCTGTATAAAATTTATATAACCGCCACCATGTTACAGTCTAAAGAACTCAAGGGCTTTTATGCATTTTCTTTAGTATGAAATTTAAATTCTTGACACGTTGCATACGTTACCTTGGTTTAGGCTTTACCTATGAATATTCAATACCTAAAATATGACCTACTCAATTTCACTTTGGATAAAATAGTATAGAATATAAAATAAAGGTTAACCTTACCGGGACGGAAGAAAAAAATGATAAGGAAATATAAAGCGTTAAGGAACGGAATTATTTTACAATAAACATACATTCCAGTGCCAAACTAAGATAAAATTGACTTTCTTCTAAAAAAGCCTAAAATCCAAGTATAAAAATCTAAAATAGATAAAAGAAATAATCCTTGAGAGAGCAACGACTACTTTTTGCTGGGAACAGGGTACTGCGCCCGAGGGATTGCATCCTGTATCCTGTGATGGGACTTTCATAAAATATGACACTCCTTTTGTCAGGGAAGGCTCCGCCAGCGCTGGGGACAAGTTTTTAGGTCAGCGCATACATTTAGCATTTTTAAACGTTTGCTTCAATAAATGTTCACAATAATATTACAGCAACACTTTGAATGACATCATACTGATATTATAAACGCACAAGTTTAGAAGGACGGATGGATGTTTATCAGAGTTTGTAACCTAAATGGCTTAGCGGATTTCGATGAAATTTGGTGTAGTTGTAGAGGATAGTCTGGAAGAGTACATAGAACACTCGCTTTTGTTTTTTTTAAATCCCATGCGGACGCAATCGCGGGCGAAATCTTATGATGAGTAGCCTT
>DVQG01000033.1:0-24984 GCA_018231605.1 Papilio ambrax
GACGAAACACGGAATTGCTTCCATTTCACGCCTGTCTTCTGTGTGGTCGTGGTATGCCGGCCCATTCGTGCTAAGATGTTAAAGCGGGCACTACCACTGTTAAACTCGTGCAACATAAAAAGTGCAAAGCAAGTTATTCTAGTTTTATTAACTTTTTCTGGTCATGTAAGCACGTTTGATTGTAGGCGGAGTAAATGCCAACACGGAAGTCCAGTCTGCAATACTTCTTTGAAAATAAAAAATGAACATTGTGCAATTCATCCAATAGCTATAAATAGAAGAAGCTTAAAACATTTTAAAATTAAAAGGCACAAGTTGTCATCGTTACACTTATTAACACCAGAAGCGATGTCCTGCTGCGCCAGTGTGGGGCCACAATTGTCCACCAAAATATTTATTTCTGACTACCTATTCATCTTTTGTATCATTGTCTCACCTGTAGGGGGCGCTGTGACGGATTTATTAGCTTGCACAAAGCGACAGGTACTACAAACCCGGTGGCACATCGGAACCTGCTTCAATTCGTTTCTAAGAATGCGCCCCCTGGTGTCGGCGGCGTGTAATTAAGCTACTGCCGCTTCACGTAAGCTTTTACGATAGGTGGCTTATTGTTTTTAACATCTTAGTTTTCAATTATAAATGTAAAGTAAAGTATCTTTGATACACAATAACTATGCTATATATCAGAAGACGTGGAAACACTTTCATAGTTTTATTATGGAGGAACAATCTGAAACAAAACAAAAAATTACCTCCAATTAGCTCTTTGCTATACGTTTGCGTACGTTCCACTATGACTACTATATGCAGTGGTTAATTTAAAAGATATTCTATCAGAGCTGAAGCATTAAGTCCATAATAAATTACAGTATAGAAGCTTCTATTGTGTAGCGACACGGCACGTCGGATCAATTGTCGTGTCGTCTGCCGCCCACGTATCCATTGTACACCTTCATATGCCAATTGCGCAAAGATTTTACACAATTGATTTTTTGTGTTATTTTGATTCATTTAGAGACACCCAATTGTGTATTAAAGTGCTACTGGAACTCGTAGAAACAATATGAATAATGGCTGTTTCTTTAATAGGAAGCATACTCGTTTTATTTTTTTTTGGTTATTGTTTAGTTTTTCTCAAAAAGTAGTACTTGAAGCTACTCCTTTTTAATTCACGTATAACTTAAAATTACTTTATTCAGTAGGTTACAAATTGTAAATTATTTAACAGTACTGTGAATAATCTGGATGGAGCAGGGCGATAGTAACGCCCCCTGTCACATACGAATCATCGAAGCCTGTCATTATTGTGCACAGCCTGTGTTTAAGGTTGAATCTGGTCCACTGTCTGTCAGCGAACTGTTTCAGGGTACTTATTGCAACGACTCATGCAGATTCGATTTGCATTCATCTCAATGTTCAGTGCGACATTCGAATATTTTAATAATAGTTTAAGTCTTAAACTATCACAAAGTGAACAAACATCAGTAAGGGAATTAATATTTGATAAAGTGTTTAGATTTATTTTTAATTCGCGACTATTCAGCGTAAAGTACACCGTAAAAAATCATACAATTTAATTTTTAAGTGCTACACAAATTAAAAATGGGATAACTTATTGAAGATAGATAATAGTAAAGAGTTCAATTGTCCCAGGTGTATAAAACGGTTCGCTTTTGCGAATTACTCGTATAACCTGGTTTGAATAGTGTTGCAAAAATGCTCGCACCTCGAACTCGTACAATTGGCCTGCGGCACATTGTAATTAAAATATCTCAACGTGAATACTTTGCTTGTCACTTCACTTCTGGCATTTTAAATGTCTTTATTATACTGTTATCAGAAAGAGATGAAAGTGACTCAACGATGTGCAACTTTTAAAAAATTCGTTGTCCGTGTATTAAGAGACATTGTCGAACGTGTTATGGATATTATACTTGGGGTATCGGATTGTTAAAACATTATTAAATGTTCTATTGATTGTTTCAAAGGCTACATGGACTAAACCTTTTTTTAAGAAGAAATGTAACGCGTGCGGATTACTGTTATAAACAAGCTAAACAATGCAATAAAAGATAGTTTCAATTGATGCTAACTTCGGCGCCGCACATGTGTTTCTTGTTTAACCGTGAACAAAAATAGGTAAAATATTGACAGGGAAAAAAGATGCATTCAAACGCAATGATTATGTGCATTGAAAGGAAGAAAGCAAGATATTATGACAATTATTTGCTTGAGGCGTTATTTCTTTTACAACATATGTTCGTAAAACAATGCATACTTTTTAAAAATTAAATACAAACAATTAGATATGCTCGTTTAAATTTTAAAACATTCAATGTTAAAAAAAACCTTAACTACAGTGCATATTACTCTGAATAATAAAAAGAATGGCGTTTTAAATGTTTTTGAAGAATTTACGATTAAAAAAAACTGTCAAAGAAGATTTTATCGAGCAAATAGTATTCAGTATTTTTAGGTTACATGAATATTTTAATATGGAATATTCCCATTACTAAAACAGTGATAAAAGTGTTAGATTTAGTTCGACGATATGGCAAACTGTTTATTTTATTGAATATATCGATTTACATATCAAAGGAAAATCTCCGCATGTTCCGTATTATCAAATTAAGCAGACCTGTCTGTCGTGAGGAGAAAACAGCGTACAGCGCCACCTAGCTGAGGTGCCGAAAACAGCCGAGCTGGTGGACATACCGCACATCTACTGGACTATGACACACGTAGCATATGAAATAAATTATTACTAACAATTGAATAAGCTTAATATTTACAGCATTAGATGGTTTTAGTATATAAAGCCGATATACTGCTAGCTTGAAGCAATCAACAAAAAATATCAAAACGGTCAAAAATATACTTCTAAATTTTATAAATGGAATAGTAAAAGTTATTAATAACATCTATAGAAAATAGTAAATATATTTAAATACGAAATGTAGTACGACTGCAGGCAACTAAAATATCTAACATTAAAGACACCGCTTTAAAAATTCTACCTGTCATATTTACAATACTGTAAACAGACTCAATTACCCAAACAGCAATAAAGTAATAAATTCTTATTCAAACAGACATTTGAACGCAACTGTTTTTATTTAAACCCTTACAATATCAGGTATGTTTGTTTATAGAGGCCGCAATTTCAGTGGTGCCATGACTAAACGGTCAATACACGAGTGACCGTTACTAATGGCAGCTCAAGTTAATTCTTTAACTTTAAGCAACTATTTCGCTGACTGTAATAAGGTTGGCTTAACGGATTTTGTCGAACCACCAAAGTGATGCCGACCAAGTGATACTTTTTGTTTACATAACTTACATTTTGAATGAATAACAGTAATTAAATTTACAATGTCTGTCAGTTTAAAACAAAAGTTAACTTTTACATGTGTTTGTTTAATAGAAATTACTTTAAACAAATCTATTCAATACTCAGCAAAAGACAACATAAAATAGTAAGATAATCTACATGTTAAAAGTGGCAAAATATGCCGAAGAACTCGTATCAATAAATAGGTAGTTGTATTTTACAATTAACTAGCTAATTAACGAGTTTATCACAATTATTTTGCACAAAATGCTTTTATCAGATATATTAAACAAACAAATCGTATAATTTATTCGAAGTAGAGGTTTGTCTTGTTAGTACACGCGTTGAAGTCTTTTGTGTGCAGTGCTACGAAGTCTTGTAGCTAAAACGATGAGAGTAGAGTTTCTTTAGACTTTTAATAAATTTGCGTTTAAGTTATGAAAGGAAATAATAGTGGAAATGTAAATTAAATTATTATAAAAAAGCGTAACTGTTAGTTTAAGTTTATTAAGAAATTTCACTTTAAATGTAAAATTTAGGTACATTTGATTTAAAATAAGAACTAACAAAAAACGGTAAAGTAGAATGAATCTTTAAAGAAAACGTGTTCAACATCGTCTATTCGGACAAGAATTCTTCGCATTTTTCGCCGACTTGAATATAATTCGGTGTTGCGAACCTCAGTGGGCCGCTTTACACCGTTAGCGCTCAGCGAGCCGCCGAATCTAGTACGAACGTAAATCTTCAAGCACTTTGTCCGAATTACGAATGTACTACTTCGGTGTAATGATTAACATCGAGTTGTCGATACTCAATGTAAGAAAAGGTTAAATTGTCTTTTTATGTACTTTTTTATTTTATTGCACGGGTTTACGTTTATTTATTGCATGAACATGTTTTTAACATTTATAAACAAGCGTTTGGTCGCGTTTCCAACTGATGTAAGTACGTACCTTTCAGTTTTCTTTCAAAGCAATTTCATGGAAATGTTGTCTGTTGTCTTAAAATTTCCTTTTCGAATACAATTGTTATTGCTTTCATAGATTCAAAATTACTTTTTATTTTAACGATTTAACGACATATAAGACATTAAATAGAAAACGTGTCTACTCGCTGTGGACAGGCTTAAACATGTTTGATGATGTTTTAATGGAGAGGTTGGCGGCAGTCGTTTAGCGGCCGCTAATTATAAGGAGTTACCGCTTTCTTAGACACCTGTTGTAGCCTTACACGGGCCCACTAACACTGTAAACTTTTATAATCTTAAATAACAATTACAATTTGATTTAACAATTACTTAATGATTTTAAAATGGTAAATAAAATTTATTAAGAAGTAAGATTGTATAGAGTACTAATTTTGTAATTTACCATTATTATTGTTAATTATAAATTGGCTGAAATGGGCATTACTTTACAATAGGAACACGTGACTATAAAATAGACCTATGACCAATTGGCAACTTTAACAAACGCAAATCTACGTCGTGGATGACCCAAAATCAGTCTATCATTTTAATAATAAAGTCGACTGACACGTTCTCAGAAATCGCAGCTATGAAAAAACTTACCTACATAGTTGGGCCCAATTTTAGAATAACGGAGTGATGAGATGTTCACTCGCGAATTAGGAGTCGAACAGCGACCCCTGGCGGCGCATGACGACATGTTGGGCAATCACGCCTCATGTAACGGCACATAACGTATTCGCACGTGGATACACAGATTTCTTATAAAACGTTTATCAGAACATTTATTGGGTTTAAAATGATATGATGCTTGCACACTTGATTGACTGAACACTATTCAATATTTCCGATACGATACAAAACTAGAATTATTACCTTTCTTTGTAAGTGGATTAAAATTTTAGTGTTCCTTGACATAGTACAGGAAGACGGAAAGTATGGAAGGAGGAAACCATCCAAGAAAATATTTCTAGGTAGTCCGAACATTCACATATGCTGAGTAGTAAGTATCTAAGCAAGTCAAACAGTGTGGAATGATATTGAGATTGTACTTAGGTGTAATCTTTACATTCTGTAGAAGATATTTCTAGTACTACTAATACCTAATATACTAAATAAAAAATAGAACATGTAATAGACAATATCTGTCAAACAATGCTAAATAAAAAGACATGAACTAATAAAAGATGTCTAACAAGTTGGTATCGTGTTTAGCGAATTATTTTCCTCATGTAGAACAAAGAGGAGCTCAGAGACACAAAGGATCGGACCAGACTGCGAGTGGAAGTGGGGCAGTGTGTCGCCAGCGTTAGCTAGCAACCGAATTCGTAGCCTCTAACCATTGTGTGGGACAAATTAAAAGAATAGGCGGGGAAGGAAAATTAGGCTTATTATTAGTTATACTTTACTAACACACATTTTTAGAGAAGCAGACTTTTCCATTAATTTGCAATCGTAGAAAAATAATGTCTTCAAAACGAAAGAATGGTGGCTTAGACACTGCGAGCGGTCCTCTGTCAATCCGCTAAATGTGTTCGTTCGGAAACCCAGAGTAGTGTATAGGAGAACGATTCGCGAGCCATCCATCTTGATAATGACGGGCTACCGCACAATGTGTTACATTTGATGTATGGCACCATACAACGGTGCTGGATAACGAGTAATTACGAGCGAAATATTACCGGTACGAACGACACGACCCATTGCACCACTTTGTGTGCCCGCTTCATGCTAATTTCGCTCTTATTCCGAAGTGGATTACAATGATTAATGCGTGCCGATTTAATGTGCCGTGCCTCATCTGTGTTGGACAGTGTACGTGGGTGTTCGGGTTAACTGCTGATGAATTGACTTTTCAACGAATTCATATCGAGGTAATGCCATACATTTAATGTTATGATGAGATAATTTTTATTTGTTTTCGATTACTGTATTCCTATTTACATATTATTTCCTAAATTAAAAAGTTATAACAAATTTCAAGTGAAATGTTACGAACAAGATCAGGCAATTTTGTCTATTTGTATACCAATGTTATTACGAAACATTAGCTATTTAAATTATAAAAAAATATTTTAGTAGGGTAACAAGAAAAGTTTTATTATATCTGAGGCAGTAAGTCACGTGGACGTATTGTTTCATCTACAATAGTTGCTTGCAAGAAAAGAGTTACTTATTAGCATAAGTAACTAAAGGGATGTAATACTAAACCCGTTGAAACTCAGAGATTTTTTTTAAATTCAGTTACTAAATAAAATAGAGTTCAGTTAAAGTGGATACTAGTGAATAAAACTGTCCAGTATTCAATGGAAATAAATATTAATCTATACCATTATAATAAAACACATACTTTTTGTTACTTAAGATGTTAGCAATTACAGCATATTTTTGAATAATTATTTTCTTAATAAAAAGCCCTACACTTATGAGTATGTCACGCTTTAGGCTATGGATTTTCACGGCATTGAACTTAGGGTGGAAATATTTTGGACAAAACCCTAATGTGGGAAATGGACCATAAGTTGCTGCCAACATAAGGAAGCAAGACTGTCAAGGTTTGTCATGTCATGTCATTTTAACATTTGCTATTGATAATTTTACAAATGTAAACAATAAAATAAAATTTTCATAATTTCATGCGGATAAAGCCGCACGGGAACAGCTAGTTGTTAAATAAAAATGTACAGATTTTTATGAAACTACATGCTTTATTCGGTGTGTGGGCCTGTTGATAAGAATGATTAGTAAATGTGGGTGAAATTAATAAATCAATGTAATATTTTATCTTGTCGCTAAGAGAAATATATTACTTGTTATCTATAGCTGATAGCAGTCTCTATAAATACATTTTTGTTAAAGGTTACGCTATAAAATATAACAAGTATTACGAGCGCCTAAGGCAACATATCTCTGATAGAGATACAATTTTTAGAGAAATGTAAATTTTAGCTGAGTCATAGCGTTTTACCAATTACTTTAAAATTGCATTGTAATATTATGAACGATCTCTTCGGAAATATAAGATTTAAACTAAGTGAACAACGTTCTTTGTTAAAGAGTACACATTTCTCCCGCTAGGGGGTTACTACGACTACGGGCGGGTGCCGTCATAACAAACGCCCACTATGACCCATCCCATGAAAGGGACATCCCTTTCAGTGGAAAACAATTTTATGTGTACATTATTCCCTTAGACATTCAGTTTAAATTATTATTGTACTATTTATTTATCTATGTATTATTACATGACTATTAATAAAAATCCTACAATATGATTTTATAACAATTAATATTTACTCTGCAACGAATATCACAACTACCATATACTGTTACTTGTAATATATGGTTGGTTGACATCAAAGTTCTTCACATAGTTATTCTGAAATTCGTGAGATCTTTACATTATCTATAGTATATAAGTATAGAAAATATGTACAGTAATGATAATACAGATATTAACAAATAATCTTTCCACTCCAGATAACAATTTAGTCACGATATGCCCAGCTGTTAGATTACACCGCGCGTTTGTATTTTTATACCATTTCACTGACTGTTCTTCTCCGTAGATATTATTTGGTTATCATTTGATAACGATTTAGTTTTGTCGATAACGTTGTCAAGTACTTCCACGTGTTCAGTTCATATACATGTGAAACGAAAAACAATTTTAAAAACATTAAACTATGACAATAAACAGCTGTAAAAGTATCGCCTTTATTTTCAATTAATAATGAAGCCATACAATTTAAGACACATTTTTTTTTGTACAGTCAAAATGTCACGTTTTTAAGATTGGTTTTTAATGTATGCTAAGTTGGTTACAACATCGTCTTGACATGGAATCTAGCATCTCGCAAAAGTTATCAATGTTTATACAGGTTTTTCGACTTTCTATTATTCATGACTCAGTGTAGTTCTTCCTAGCGGAGACAAAAAATGATTATTTATTTGAAATCGCAAGATTTTTGTCTATCGAAATACAAATCCATTTTTTGGGCAATGGAAGTTTTTTGTTACTTTTTATAATTTGTCAGAAAATTACTTCTGTTCAACGCTTTCTCTCTTAATTGAGAAATATGTATTCTCATAGAAACACACAATTTTCCATAGAATACAAAGAATTCATTGTTATTACAATTTCTCAGAAAACATAATTAAGAGAAGTAATCGAAGTATTGGCGTCAAATTTCCTTTGATAGCTGGAAGTTTATTGAACTGTGAATTAATAATAAGTTTTCGTTTGAGAAATTTCTCATTAAATTATTTTGATAAACTCGAAGATTAATGTTATAGAATGGGCAGTATTAAAAAGTTTTATATTAATGCTCGCTAGTCAATAGCTATGAATAATGATTGCAGTAATAATAATAACCACTGACAACACTTACATTACGAAAGAAAACACAGTCGCAGCGATGTATAAAAATAACTTGTTATTAGATAAGGTTCTTCTTAAGTGCCATATCAATTGTGAGCCTTTCTTCTGGATTTTTTGTAACAATTTTGGTGTATCATTGAATATTAGTATGAAACGAATTAATTTGATTAATATAAATATACAATCATTAAAATGCCGGAAGCATTATGAAATAAATGGAAACAGTTTATCTGAGCAAGAAATCGCGGGTTGAAGGTTATCGAGTATGGAATTTTTAGTTATTGTTTGTATCAGGTGCAAGCGGCTAAGTTTATCGTTGTAATTTTTTGTGAAAAAGGCTCGGTTTATTATAAATCAACTAGGACAAGTTTAATATAACACTCTAGTAAAAAGTCTAAGTTTGATTGATTTTTTTTACTAAATATTGTTATTATTATAAAAATCGCGTTTCAAAATTTTAACAGTTCTCTCAGTGACCTTTGACGAAATGTAAAACATAATACTTTAAGCAATTGAAAGTATTGCTTACGGTAAAATGGATTATTTTCTTTGTTCGTTTATAATAATAACTTAAAGATTATTTGTTACCTCTTCATTTATCGTTATGGAAATAGCAAATGCTAAATACATTGGAAATAGAGGAAAATAACATAGGATGATTGTTACTTGTTTATTTTACCTCATTTGATTGTTGATCATGTTTCCTTCTTTCAAACATGGTATTCCTTGTTTAATTATGTACCTATAGTGATAAGTAATTGTATAGGCATTCATCAGCATAATTAGGACTTCAATGGCTTTTCAACTGTATTTATCTAACTACAATATATGTTATTTTACTATCGCAATGCTTTTGAAATTTAAAACTAAATTTCCTTATGTGACCTAATTTGAGTATTTTTTTTCACATTATTTTTATTTCAAAAATTGTACATCTTCAAAGATACACATTCTATTACAATGTATGTAAATTGAACTGCCACATAAATACAGTGTATGTGGACGTAACAGAGCGAGGCAACATTTAAGGCAATAACTTGGGTCTAGATGCTAGATAGTGTTTAGCAATTTATATTTCGAGCTCACGAAACTTCGCAATAGCGTGCCCAAATTATAATAACTACTCTGGAAGCCATGTTGGTGTTTATATGTCTACCATTCTGGAACATCAACTGTGGTAACTTACTTGAGTTTATAGTTACTAATTTGTTTTACAGATGTTACTAAACTGATAATAAATAACGATCTAACGAACATTTTGTAAACGCATAAAGTTTCTTCACATTCTCAAACTCGGCTGATTGTAACTTTCTTTTATGTCCTTTTTATTTAAGGTCAAAGATCGTTGTTGATATCTGCATACTGACTTCCAAAAAGGATGTCTTGTTTCGTCAAAATTCTTAAATATGTCGTTGGTTATAAATGTTACGTCGTTTAAAACATTATTGCAATAAGTGTCCTACGCTTTACATAGAAATATGATAGTAATTAGCATATATAATGATGATAAAATATAAAAGGAGGGAAAGTAATGTTTACTTATTAACATAACCCTCTTTTTATGTGAATATGTAGATTTTTTATGTATTTTATTAACGGTTTTAACGCTTTTGTATAATAACTTTACTGACATTAACAATTTGTTTAGATAAACTATATGCGGGCCAAGTGAATATTTACCTTGTTTTACCAATGCCATAAAAAGTGACTGTTTTAAATGCACAAAATGTCTATCTCTCGCAAATCTTATTTTGCAGGAAAACTGTCTAGGACATAAATTTAATGCAAATTAACCGCTTTGTGTGTTACCAGAAGTTCTTACATAATAGAAATTTATTATACCATCTAACATGAACTCAAGTTAAAATAGAATTTTGTAACACTACAATTTTACTACACAGTTTGATAGTGTACCGAATAGCATTTAAAAGCTGAGATACGCAGCAGATAAATCCTTCTTACTTCGATTCAGGATTCGATTTAGTATTCGAAATTTATACTTTTATGTACTCTTTCTTTATTGTTTTCAAATGGACAACCTAAATTTTTGTAGTAAAACATTTAGTACCGCATAAGTATCACGTAATTACTATAAAATCTATACGATATCGGTTCTATTCTCGGACGTACATTTATGGTTCTCGTGCGACTTCATGCACGTGCAACGGACTTAATTTACTATTCTATTTGCTGTTTTATTTTTGGTAATACATTATCGATCTCCTTTATTGCAAGGGGGTCAAAGTTAGGCAACTTTCGATTTTTCAAAATATTGTATATTGTATTGCTATACTTTAAAAAAAAACGAATTATGTTTGCTCACATAGTCTTTAAGATATTCAAACGTTATTGCACCGGGCGTCCAGCCAAAACGATTTCCGCAGACGAAATGTATGCAAATAATTCGGTAGCTATTTCGTTGCTGATAAAAAAACGTTGTAAATAAAAACTGTCAGTTTTGTATGCAGCGTTGACGACTTCCTGTTTTACTACTTTTTTTTTATTAATAATATTTTTACATTTACGTCAGTCACTATTTAACATTTCGTTTATCAGAATTCAGTGAGCTATATTTTTCGCGGATACCTTGAACCTTGATAATGAGTTTTCTGACTCCTCTCGAATTTAAAATTGAAATAAAAGTGAATTGCGTCGTTAATGATTATCTTCCTAGTTCCATATATAAATTCCCATCATTTTTACATGGTTACATTTTTTACTATTTAAGTTATTCAAAGAAATCTTAAGTTACAAGCTGTACTATTGTTATAATACTCACTTTTATAAAAACGTCATTTATTTGTATTTCGACCTCAAAACCACGTCATTGATGCAAGCAACTCAATAAATAAACGAACGTTTTCAAGGTTTTCACAGCTATTACACATATTTTTGGTATAAGGAAGTATTAAATAAATTTCGACTACTATGACTACTTATATGAAACTAAACAAGCATAATACGTTAACTGCCGAGTCCTCTTATCATGTTTTTACTTACTATCTTTCAAGAGCTGATAACTAAGTCCACTAAACACTTTGTCGTATGAATTATTATCAGTTTAGAAAGACTATTGCACGATTGAAAATTAGGTCAATACGAGGCTTGCTATATTTGTATACGGCTAAATTTGTTTCGTGTCTGATGATTTTTAATGGGTTTATGATGAGTTAGATATGAGCTTCGTTTCGAATACATCCTTAACCAATTATGATTGTAGCCTATTAAATTGTTTCATGCTGCCAGCTGGTGTTTATTAGATCATTGTTTAAAATTAAACTATGAACATGTGCGTGATTCAAGACGCGAAGGAAGAGATGGAGATGTTGATATTACGAGTCCAAAATGGGAAGAGTTATTTATTTCTTTCGTTTGAGCCACGAGTTCATATTTGTTTCAAATTGATATATTTAAAAATATATTTATAAAGTAGAACACTTATTCTGAAAATGTTTTTCAGTAGTCACTGCAGTTTTTACATTTTTTATTTAAGGTATAAAGTTCATCGGTGGCATATGTATATATAAAATCCATTTGTGAAGATTTCAACTTTGCCATATTGCGGCCTACTTAGTATATCCAAGAATAGCTGGCCTGCATAGATATCACCCTTTGCATATTTGATAGGACAGAAGGCGGGTGTGGTTACCCTCGGAAAAGCCGAGTGGGAATCGGCGCAGGTGGCCTCGTGCAAACGTTTATAGTGTAAATATATGATATCTACTAGCAAAGATAATGATGTATGATTGCCACTTTAAAATATTCTCCGGAAATACTTGATTACTTTCGTACGTGGAAAAAAATAAAATGTATTTTCGTTTGAAAGTATTTCCTTTAATTGTGCATGGAATCAGATTTTTATTAACTTATTAGTGTTCTATTTTTATGCATCAAAATCCGAAGAATTTATAATCCTCGTTGTTGCTGGATACTTCCAATAAGGGGTTGATACTACGTTTTTAAATTGATGAATTCATCTTCGTTAACACTTAATTCCCTTACAATACCTTAGCAACTCAGTATTTCCTTATACAACGTAATGTTACATCATGCTGTATCTAGGTGTTTGTGCAAAGCCAATTACGGTTGTTTAAAGATCAGACGTAACGCTGCGTCGGATAATTTGATCATTTGTATGCAGAGTGCAGCGACGGCGGGCGCACATCTCGCGGATCTTGGTCAAGGCGAGTTTGTCGACCGTGGCGGCTCGCCAGCGCGCAATGCATGCTATTTCTCTGAATTTTTTATTGATTACTAGCTAAACCTGGCATGATTCGCAATGCTACGTAATGTAAATAACCCAATATGTTAAACTTTGCCTTTTTGTATGACACTCAAAGTAATGCTGCAAACATTTTCATTGATTTTATTGTTTATCTTTTAGATATTTAAGGCAAAGGCCCCTAGCGTCAGAGACCATCTAATAAGATCTCTTTGATGGTTTAGAAATTCAGACAGAACAAAGGTTTAAAAAGTAATGTTTATATACATAAAAGTAAAACTAAACATTTTATATCTATTTATTCCTGCTACCAATATCTAGAAGTATATTAAACTTTAATACAGCTATATTTTAATTTGATATCGGGGGCGCCGCGTCGACGTTAATTTCGGAATCGATGAAGTTATGCTAATGAAACGGAAGACGTCGGAATTCGTTAGGTAACTCTCTCAATAGATAATCAGATACTATAAATTAATCATGAGAAAACGTGAGAAATTTAATAAATTTTATGTAATTAACTGGTACAAATTATAATCTCTAGTCTTTTATACATGCAAATAAAATTGCTATAGAAAATGAATAAGTTTTAATACATATTTCTTGTAATAAAATTAAAGATTTAACCATTTCGCTTGTAATGTTTTTAATTTTTTATATGTTTCTTTTTTTTCTTTAATATTGCTATGATTGTCTAGTCTCAATGTCACAATATTGTATTGAGTAAGATAAAGCCGTTATAAATAAGGAAATCGATGCGGTATCGCGAATCGCTTGGCTACGGGCCAGTGAAGATATGGCCGATACAATCTCAAGGGCACTTAAAATTTATGAGTATTCAATGTAAATGTTTATATACGGCGCTATGAGTTATTTTGCGATGTAAAAAACGTTTTTTTTTTATTATATTTTCACAACTTTATTTTTTAATTGATTTTTTCCGGAAAGAATATACAATTTTTGTTGGAAACTCGCAATTTCTGTATAATACTAAGAATTGAGTACTCATGAACGCACAAACCCAGCTCGTAGCACTAAAAATGGCCACCGAAAGGTTTTATCGGATAAAACTCTATATCTCTAGCGGGATTTCATGAGAACATTAGAATGATAAAACACTAATAATAAACATAGCTATGCCATTGTAAAGACCTTTATGCCGGATCGTTTTCAATTAAAATAGTTAAAAACAAGCAATTAATGGCGTACCCTTGCAAATTATGTTTGTAAATAAAAACAAAAGGAACGCTATCAAAGATTTTCCACGGAGGTTACGTCAAGCGTTGAAAATATATTCATTCGTGTCAGTTCGTCGTTTTTTTCATCTCTCGACGAGCGGCCGCTTATTATAGAATTGGAAATGTGCCAACGTCGATTTGCGGTAATCGCGCTCCGAGTGGCTGTATCAACTAAATGCTGATTGATGGCTTCCCTTCCCCGCAAACGAACGAATTGACCTTTTGCTAGTGCAGTTAACTCCCAATCTAAATTTGGTATCAATTTCGGTGTAGGTTTTGAACGCGATCCATTTAGCGGCCGGGTGCGATTTCGTGAAAGAGATGCTAAGTGTGTTCTCATTTCGTGTGGTAATTGAATCTCAAGTGCAAACAGATAGTTTTTGACGTGGTTTGTTATTTGTGGGAATTAATAAGAAACATCTTTTACTTCTTACTAATATTATAAAAGCGAAAGTTAAGATGGATGGATGGATGTTTGTTAGTAGAGTTTGTAGCCTAAACTACTGAACGGATCTTGATGAAATTTGCCATATTAGATTTAGACATTATATGTAGAGGATAGTCTGGAAGAACAGATAGGGAACTTGCTTTTGACTTTTTTAATTCTATGCGGATGGTGTCGCGGGCGAAAGCTAATATTTTATACATCTTGTTCAGTCAAGTATTAAGATACAGTAAAGCATTTGACCTGGCCTGAAAATTTATTACTATACATTTCTTGTTGCAAATAATACAAATCGTTTATTATGAACATCAACGATTAAGTAAACACACATTACAGCTGTGAAATCTCCAATAAAGCAATTAAAGTTTGATCGAGCAAAGCGCGGTCGGTCTCCATGCACACTCACACAAACATCGACCCGAACTCCCCGTAGTCGGCTTTTAATGAGTTTCAGCTTAATTTACAGTTATTGTTTTACCCTCGTGGCCGTGGATTCCAAAGTTGTTACATCCGTTGAATACCAAATGGAGTTTGCGTACAAACTTTAAGTGGTCACGTAAATTAACTTATGTTTGAGTGTTGAGATATCGGATTAATAAAATAGTTTACTATCCAACGAATGTTAACTAACTTAGATACTTTAGTACATATTTGTTATAGTAATTGTATTTACTATACCGATTTGATAGTTGTTATAGTTTAAAATCTAAACGAAACCAGAACATTTTATAGAGTCGTTAACCTAAACTTGTACAATTTTATCTTTTATTATTTTATTTATGTACTTTGGTTTTGATATGTAAATAACAACAATATCTCCTAATTGTTTTATTACTTTTTTTTAATAAAATAAGATTAAATTAATCTCGTAATCCACGATCACTTTGTTGAATCAGTTATCGTTCGTCGAACTGATAGGACGTATCTTTGTGTATTTTTTGAGGATTATGAAAAGATAAGATTTTTAAAATTCCTATGATAAATTATAAATATGGTATCGGTTATCTAATAATTCTATTAACCAGTTAACTACTTTCAGTGTAAAATTATTATCTTAAGATAGCAGGTTTAAAAGCACTAGAATAAATTTATAAAATTATGTCAATGCCCGCCCCTGCCTTTAGACTGTTGACTGTGTATTTCAAGAAACGTAACGCCTCTTTCTGAACTGCGCCCTGGGCGTTCGCCTAATCGCTACCCCAAATACCTTTGATTAAGTTAGTGTAAGCTATATTTTTTAAGCATTGGAGAATAACAAAATAAAAAAAACAAAGCTATAGAAATAGTAATATGAATGAAAATCCTCTTGAGTATAGAGCGTGTATTAATCTCGTTAGTTCACAGTGAATTCCAACAGTAATGAAGTTTTCCAGCTCGAGTCGCCCTCTCCCCTTCCCCGTTTCTTTGACTTCATAATTAATTTTCAAGGATGAAAATTCCGATCTGACTCTATTATAAAACTAGCTCGTCGAGAAGTTTCCTCGGTATTCATCGTTCTATTTTGAAGGTTCCCTTAATTGCTCTTATTATAAGTTAATAAGGTAACCGATATGGTATTTTTAATTAAGTTAAATTCATCACATTTACAACAAAATTAAGTTTGCTTGCGTAGTTACACCTATAATTGTTGTTTACATAAATTGTCCTTAGGTGTATATAATGTAACAAATTAATTAATCCATCGCTAAAAGATTGACGCAAATTAAATGGCAGTGGTTTAAAATAACTTACCTTAACCGAGTTCGTTACCTGAGAGAAAACTCGTCGTCAAACAAAAAATATCGCAACAAAAAACAATGTCGAAATTAGAAAGCTTTATTAAGAGAAGTTCTTGCTGACTTGTAATTTATTTTTAGATTGTAAAGCCTTAGAAATGTTTTCCATGTCGAAACGGACGTGTAGTTGCGTAAATTTACAAACGGGAATTTTGAGGCTTGCTTCGTGATGTAAAGCTCCGTGCTACGCAATCGTTACAATTGAAATAAATCCCTGCTGGTTAATTTGGGAACGAACGCTTCGCTGTTTTATTTTCAAGTTTTTGCAATTTTGGTTTCTGTGTTACTCAATACTAGTTGTTCTGCGGCTTCATCGGCATGAAATTATAAGAACTTTATTTTCTTCTTTACCTTAGTAAAACTTTCAATTGCAAATGACATAATTCAAATGTAAAAATGACAACGAAGGCCTTCGACATTGGGTAATCATCACAAAAAATAATACCATGGTAAGCTTTGTTTCTTTGCTTACTTACAACTACAAGCCAAGTAGTTGTAAGTAAAAATTTGTAATTCGAATTTGTTTTTCTTAAAAAGCAAAGTTTACATTAAGTTTATTCAGTGCGGCAAAGTTGAACATTTGTATGCTCACGAGAAATACACGAGCGAAGTAACTTAGTCGCGACTTGCAGAAGTTTAGCTTCCCTATTTGACACCGGCTGGCGTGTTTTAACTCGTGATCCACTCGACTTCAATGCCACGTGTTTATTTAAACATTTCATTAAATTCTCTTACTAATACTTTCGTCATCGATCACGCAACTTACTTAAGTTATTAATATTACAAAGTCGTATTAAAGTCCATTTTCTCTAATTTTTTGCCTATTCTATTTATATTAGTTTGACAAATATTATGATATTAAGTCTGAATTTCCAAATTTGTACAAGTATTTAGATTTCAACCCCTCTCAAATATTAACCGTTAATAAGTTAAAGGATTAAGGTTAGATCCCGATGCCATTATCCTCTCTTTGTTCTTAAAGAACGATGTTCAAAGTTGCAGAGGTAATTACTGTCTCACTGGAAACTTAGTAAACTTTATTTTACTGTTACATTACCCGAGTAAATTTATTATATCCTTTTACTCAATGCTTTTTGTAATTTCATGGAATAGAAAACAAACGCAATAGAACACCAAACGTTTTACACGTTTTTAATTTAAAATACAATAATTCTATTTATGTTTATGTTTTATGATCCTTTCCTTTTTCGTGTAATAGCAATTACGTTGATAAAAGAAGTGGTCATTCATGACATTAATTTAAAGTCACAAACGTAATGCCGTTGGTATCAAAACATTAAATATTTATTATTCTAATGTTATGTTTATTTTGTTATTATAAAATTTTAATTACTATTTGTTCCGGAATCCCCGACATCGTAAATGAACATTTAAATGTTTGCATATTTTTGCATAAAGTTATCTCTGTATACGATTAAAATCAGCATAAATTAAAATACATAAGTATAGTTTCTATTTATAAATTAATGCTCGAAGTATTTTCCTAGCTATGTATGTTTTATGTCTTCATTACTTTTATTGACTTCTTAATAGGTTGTATTGCGCAACGTATTTAAAGAATTTCTACATTTGTACCTAGCAAATGTAAGTTGTTTACTTGATGTTAAGTGACACAAAGTAACGTAATGTCATGTATTGTATATACCCAGTCTTGAATTATGCTTTAGACGTCCGTCTCATAAATACGGGTAGCGTTTGCAACCAATTGAATTCGTTTGCTGCCGTCAAAAGTTAATAACTACTGCCACGCTAATTGACTACAAGTTTTACTATTAAAGAGGTTAAGTGGACTGTGAAGTATGCGACGATTGTAACTAGGCCATCTTTCCTGTAACAGACGCAAAAAGTGAATTGCCTTGAATAAAATAAATCAATAGGTACCTGTTTGCACCATCGCATCGGTCGCAATCGAGGTTAAATCGAATGCTCTCTACTGAAGGTTATCTCTGTTGTTGTGAAAGTCTCGACGCTCGCATTCAATGTCGGCGCGCAATCCACTGCAGGCGAAATCCATTTATTATTAGCGCCGTTTGATAACGATAAACCGACGAGGTCAGATGAGATCGCGCAAAAAATAGAAACGCTGCTTTACCGCGCGTGACTAAAGACTCGCTATGCAGCCAAGATGGCGTATCCACCTCTCCCGCTCCACCCGATACAAAAAGATATATCTATCTCGCTTTTCTAGATTCCGTTGCCGTTATTTTTGTTAACTGCCTAGATCTTTTTGTATGACTTTTTTATTGTTAAATTTCACGAATGACGTGACGAGAGAAACAGCTCCATTACCAACTATGTTACCTGTAAAAACTTTTAGTTTTTATTAATGTCTAGAGGTTACGTAATTGTACTGACTGATTACAACTTTGTAGTTAAATGACGTTGTTCGAAAATAATTTGGAAGAACGTTTATCATAAATTCAAAGTCAAAGTGTTGAAACTAGTAGGATTAAATCGTATGTTATTAATTTCTTTTTGGAGTCGTAATTACATTTGCATGCAATGCTAACCATAACCGCTGCGTTGCGTATCTATAGACAAGAGAAATAAAACTACTGGTACCCATAGTGTATGCGGTTCCCGAGCTTGTTTAGATTGAATCGAAAGTAAGTTACATAACGGCCATCACCTTTTATGGATCGTGTTAAGATCTCCGCCCCATGTTAAGAGGTCGAGACATAAAGTAGCCTGTTAACTTGATCAAGTGATAAAATTCTTTAAAACTAGTTAGCTTAAAGATACGTAGTTGAAATTCCTTTAATTTTTAATGTCTAATCAAGGATATTTCGATAATTATTACTAAAAAAAGTAAAAAGCACGTAAAAAAGATACATACTAAGCCACTTAATACTTTCCAACTGTGTTATCTCTTACATCTGTATTGAAAAAAAAATGCACGACAGTGATATTGATTACGTACGGCCAAATGATCTATTGTATCAAGATGAATGCAGGTTCAGAGAACTACAATAGACTCGACGCAGACAAAAAAAACTATAGAGAATAGAGCTGGCAACATCGCACGAAAAATTAACAAAACTGTACAACAGTGAGTCACGCATGGCGTGATGAGTTTTAGAGGAAACGTTTGTCACGAAAACATTAATATATGAGAGCCCGAGTGACTCGCTCACCCACACGCAACAACAATTTAAGGTCTCTTTCTTGATCCGAGTCTCGGTATGGCGATACAACGCTACGGACATTTAAATGTTTCTGTTTCGCATACAAGATTAACCGGTTTTCAAGCGTGAATCATCCTCATTATTTTACCCTATTTATTGATGTGGCATTTAGGACCTAGCTTGTCATGAGAAGTAATTTAATGAGGAAAACACAACTTGAGGATACACCTATGTAATTTTCGAATACGTTTAAAATCCTTGTTTTTTCTTTTGTTCAAATTACAATTTCTTTAAACGGCTATTATTTAAAAACCAAATCTAACTTTGCGATCTAATGTATTTTCATAAACACGTAACTGATTTGAATAAATTAATGCACAACAAACATTTCCTTTTTTATAACCTTTGTATCGTACAATAGCTAATAATAGTCTGGAATGTAGTTGAAACAAAAAAGCACGTGTGTTATATGATTTGTTTCGCTCCGTTTAACGCATATACGCAGTTGCTAAGCGGACACGTTGTTTTCCGAACGAACCTACTCCAAAATGGCCGCCGACAATGCCCGCCATTCGCTTTCCCACGTCGCGCGCCATCACTCTGCATGCTTCATTCTCTTTTCTTTTGTATTGTGCATTGCAGTTCTCAATTTACGTTTTTGCCCCGTGTTCGTTTCGATGATACCATCTCCTCGAGTATTGTTACCGCGACATGGTTACAAGGATGCTGTTTTTTTAAACTTTTAAACAGTTTTGGTTTGGTTTTTTAATTAACAAATCCAATTAATCATGCACATTAAAAACTATGATTTAAATTTAAATGAGTTTGCTGTTATTACCAAATACGTTGTGTATATTTTTTAACATTAAGTAATGAACACCTATTATGTTGAAATGCGAAACTATTTTTACATATTACCGTACTGTAATTACATAACGAATAATTCTACAATTTTGTCTCATGGCATGATATCATGCTCGTCATTCTCGAAACATTAGTACAGCACACTGTTTGCTTTTATCATCATACGTTCTAAACTCTGATTAAATACTGGTTATGTGTGGTACATTCCATGCTGATTCCCATATTAACAGTGGCAACTTTAAGATGTAAAATGTAAAATCGGCCAATTGCCTTAAGGAGGGTCGGCACAAAATACAAAATACAGTAAACATTCGAAAAATTGTTCTTTTAGTGTGTGTCGGATGATGATGAAATAATTAGTATACTCTGGATACAAGTTCAATGATGTTCGGAGTGCGAATTGATTAATTTGGAAGTATGTCACGGCTAGAGGCGTGAGTGTCATGTTTAAGTGTTGGTTCATACATATTTAAAGTCACCGGTAGGAGCTGATAGCCGACGGCCGTTGTTCGGACGTCTCTCTGAATGCTAAGCGATTGCTAACAGATTTGCATTGAAATTGTCTTTGTATTTAATTTCCTGCGCCGAAATACTGAAGTAACAGGAAACTAAGTAGACATTACATGCTAGATCTGTATCCGAGCATTGTCATATGCTGCATTAATATATAAGGCGTCGTTATCAATTATCTTTTGTTTGCGTACATTTACGTAACCATTTTGTGAGTGGCGAAACACATTATTGTTACTCTAGATAACAACGTATAAAACAATTCTTGTAAAAACAATCTTAGATTTTTCCTTAAAGTTGTACAACTGATTTGAGTTAGCAAAATCAAAACTACACAGTGTTGCCAAAACACAAAAGATGTTTTTATGTTTTGAGAACATCACAGACTATGCTACAAGTGTAGTGATTACAAACAAATGTTCATTATATCTTTATTAGTATCATTAGTCACATAACCTTGTATCATAAAGAATGAAAGCATAACTTATTGTAAACAATACAATGCTATTTGTTCAAGATATTGTTTACGTATGCATTGTTTTTGTAATCGATACTAGCAAAACGTTCGTGCAATTGATAGATTTTAACGTTGTTTTGTATTCAAATATTTTAACGTTCTTAATGTATTAGAAATATAAATAAAAATGTTTAAAAGGAAATATTTTATTTGAGTATCTATCACTATCTATAATTAGCTATGTTTGAGCTCATTGTAGTACAAACGGCGATATCATGACGCGGGAGTGTGGGTATTATATCATTTGTTTGACCCACATGCTCGAGATAAACATTATCTTTATAAGTGTCATGTTTATTAGTTATGCGATTTCATTATCTCAAAGTCGCAGTGAGATATGGAATGTTTAAATTAAAAATAGGTGTGTTTCGTTAGGTGTTTTGTAGCAGTGTTCATACTATATTTGACCTTGTATAACTTTTTGTCTTTAAAAGCTGTCTTGGTCGTTCTTTTAAAATTTTAAATTATAACCGGTAACGTTGCGTAAGTTAATTTACAATAATTAATTTGTAAAGTTAATTTAATTGTTATTCATAAACACTTATCAGAGATAATGTGATTCTTAAGTCGACGATAAGATAATGTGCGTTAAAAAAATTATTTACACCTTCGCCACCAAGATGTAGAGATATCTACGGTCGGTTGGTCAAGGTGACCTCTATCGAGGCGCAGTCACATCGCGACTTAACGGCCCTCTATTCAATGTAAATTTCTTCAGGGTCCTCGCTTGCTCGTCCGAATCCGCACAACTTTAGAATTAAAAACAACAAACCCTGAAAGAAGCTACGCAATAAATTCTTGTTTCACTTTGCGCATGCGGCGGCCTTCTTTTAAATAACAAAAGAAAGAGCACGTGGTGCGCGCGATCCGCCATTTTGCCGTGGAAATAGTAAGATGGCGTCGGCGACCGGTTGGCGAAAGTACTCGGTAATTATAAGCGAGGTGGCGCGGGCGCGGGCGCGGGAAGGCGTGCAGAAACGAAACGCGAGGATCTATGGCTCGTCGGTGCACGCCACGCTCGGCTTGATTTACAACGCTCTCTTGTTTCCACTCGGTCGATTGTTCGCAGCTTTATGTTCTGAGTCTGAGACTCGAGACTTGCCATTCTGTTATTGTTTCCGACGGCCATGGGAACCGAGATCGCGTGGCTTTTCAATGACCTTTATTACTTTTGAGATTCTTTTATGGATTCACATTCTAGTTCGCGTTTCAAGTTCAATTCTGATGGATTTGTTATCGTCGATCAGTAGATCTTAGCGTAGGATGCTATTGTTTGTGATACTAATTCCATAAGTTTTAATCATATGTTCTGGAGTTTTATTCTATTTGGTTATTTATGTACGTAACTATGCTATGGTTGTTGTATGCAATAAAATCATAATTATATTTATAAATTAATAAAACATTAATATCTCCGTATCACGAGAATTCTTCGCTCCGAATCAATAATTTAATAGCCCATTTCCTGCGACAGCCGCTTCCAACTTAACCGGTCCCGCAACTTGAATGTCTAGTTATGTAAATTGACTCGAAATTGTGTATTTCAACATTTATATTCAAATGATGATTTATCGGATATTTAAATTCAAGACACTCATGTTATCTTTATTCAGATACATTTTATAGCAGCGACAACACATTCAGAATAGGGACATGATAAGTGCTAACCTTTTACGTTCACTAGAAATATATTAGTCAAGAGCGACAGAGGCAAAGCGTCGAAGCGATACTGTTGTGCTAATTTGCTGTTATTCACGGTCGACTGCTTGTTATCGTTGTGCATTTAAGTGAGTAAATAAACTCGTTTGTATGTAAACGCGAGCAAGCTATTACAAACTAATGAATCCGCGACATTATCGAACTAGGAGCTGCGTAATGTGACCTCATTCCGTTCATGTCTAATTCATTTCACGTAGCGGTGTTAAATGTCTTTGAGTCGATTTTTTATCACTAACCGAACGTATCTCGTAATCAATAGATGGAGTTTTTGTAATGTAAAAAGCGAACCGAATTCTGTGAGGTTGCAAATTGTTTTTTTTTAACTAATCACCGTCCCGTGAAGGTTTCCGACTAACCCGGAAAGTTAATGACAAATTCATTTGTAAGCTTTAATTTGTTTTGTAATTTAGTTGTAATATTAATTATAACCACAAAGACATGTATTGTATTTATAAAAATCTTCTAATCTCACTGTTAGCATTGCGGTACTGACATACTATTTGTCCGATTACGTTATATCGTGTCGAGCCGGCAGATATCAGCCAGCCACGACATGCAACGTGATCCAAATGATTTATAAACAGAGTTTCATTCAATTAATTATGAATTCGATAAGACGGTACGATGAACGCATGGACTTGATAATGTAGGAATGTTCCTATACGTAACGATATCGAGTCAGAGTTTTTTTTTTGATCCACTTGTTCTTTTATAATTTTTAATTTCATCTTTTGCACACCATATTAAGAATGAGGCATCGGATGTGCGACTGTTGTCGTTTTTATTACCTACCAAGCAATTAATCATATGTAATGTTGCAAGCTGGAAACAATGTATCAATGCGTTAGAGAATCGATGTCGTGTTTACGATTTCACCTCCTTTGTCTCAGAGTCATGCTGCGAAGTATCGTCTATATTTATTGACAGTTGCTATATTTCAACAACGATACTTTGAAGACGAAGAGAACGTATGCCAAGTCGTTTGACCTCATTCCCGAGACTAGCTCTGCGTAAACTCATATTGGGCTTATGAAAACATTGCTATTTATAGTGTAGATCGGGCCACACCAGACCGCTCGTATTATTTGCCTGTTTAACAACGCGAACATTCGCCAAGTGCGGCCATGTTTTCAATCCTCGTCGCCATTCTATTTTATTTACGACTCCGTACCCGTTGAAAGAATACAAAACTTTTTTTTCACCGCGTAAAACGAACTTCTAAATATTTATATATGTGTGTGTGTGTGTGTGTGTATATGTAAATCTAAAGACTACAGATATCAAGACTTATGTTAGTAATTACTAAGAAATGTATAGTTAGAGACCAGTTTATCCGCCATATCACCGGTCATGATGTTGGCGTAGTCTGCGCAACACCCGTTAACATGTCCAAGAATGCACTGAACGGGTTTCTTGTACGCAGACTGGTTTCCACACAGCCCTGATGGCTTCTTCGAATTTGATTCATCGACGTAGACACATAAATTAACATACTTACATATTCATAATGTTGTCGTGGAATATTTTGCATTTCATGTATTTATTTTTATTCTTTTAAGAACTGGTTCTCTTATTTTATTTATTGTGTATTATAATTGAACGATTAAACAATAAATTTATTTCCAGCATATTAACAATATCTTGAAACATATAAATAACTTAATAAAATAACTTTCAATATACAGCTAAAACTATTATACCCAGAAAAGTCAAAATGCAGATTAAAATAAAATAACAAATTCTAAAATAGTACGAGTGTATAAAGGTATGGCCACTTTGTCTTTTTATATTAAAAATATGTTTTATCGAAGCTTAAACACCGTATCATAATTAGATAATAGATAACATATCAAACGATATATTAAAATG
>DVQG01000034.1:0-24983 GCA_018231605.1 Papilio ambrax
GCTGCCGCGCTTCACTGCCTTGCCGCGTCGGTGCCTCTTTGCCTCACTGACTCGCTGCCTGGCTGCCTATGGAACTGCTGAACGACTCCAGTGCAACTCCTTTATTATAACAATAATAACAGTGTTATATTTATTTTCACAGTTATACGGTATGTACACAAGGACAGAGTAATGTTGGTGAAATTATATTAAAAAAATGCTTCAACGAGATGATAAGTTATAATCAATTTTTAAACAGATAAATTCATACACACGTAATCCCACCACTTTGAAGACGCAAGACCGTCTCTCAATATCGGCGCAATACGACGTCGTGTTTCGCCCGTCCGTACCCATAACAAAGAGGTTGCTCCGAAATATTTTTGTGAAACTTTCATGAATATATTAGCCATAAATGTGACTAAAGGAATCTATTCCCCGTTGTGAACGGCGTTGCCCCGCCGCCACGCACCCCCGCCCGCCCTACCGACACGTGAATAACAACGCACGGCATACTCTGCTTGAATCACTTGAAAATTTGTTTTTAAATGTTTTATTTCCCGTTTATGATCAGACTTGTTATTAAGATTTTTTTTTATTAAAATCCTCGTTGCATTTTATTACATTATCAATCAATATTTGTCACCTCGGTCGGTATTTTACAAGCATTATGAAAGTCCTATACTCCATACCTACTCGTTGGTACTTGTCGGTTTCCTCACTTACACGATGTTTGTCATCTAAAACCGCGCGGATCGCCCTCTTTGTGATTTCTCAAGAAATTCTGCACTTGTTCGGTTTCGAGAGTTAAAAGTTGTCCAATGCTCTATAAGGATGTGGGGAGTGGTAGGAATAGCATCGAATTCTACTTCACGAACTAACTGCGGGGACAGGTGCAGGGTAAGGCGTTTATAAAAGAACTTAGAAATATTGTTTCATCGCTTCGGCTCGCCTTCGCTTTTAAAGATTTTGTTTCCATTCCACAGATTTATTTCTTGTGAAGTGTTTTCCTTAACTTTAATACGGATGTTTTATGCAAAATAACATATTAATAGTAAACATTAGAAGACATGGACAAAATGTTTTCAATTAACGTCCGTAAATTTAATACCAGCCTTTATTTTAATATGTTTGCAGCAAATTATTTGAAATGAATTGTGTCCACTTCGTTATTGGACGCAGCTGCGGATGTACGAACACTATCTATGTTCCAATAAAATAATCCGAGGCAAATTGTGTTAATAGCGGTAATCATTTATTGCTTTATGATGCCTTTTATTCTTGTGAAATGAATTTATATTAAAATCGAATATGGAATAAATTTTGTGGGAGGTATTACGGAAGGCTATGTCCAACAATGGACAGATTAAGGCTGTTGATAGAGATGATGATGATAATCAAATATATTTCATCTGCACTTTTGTGCCATTCCTTCATTTTTTTAGTCTTTGTGAATATCAAAGCTCCGAAAAGTTAATTTTTTAGCAGATAAAATCTTTATGTATATATGTTTTCAAATGATTCGTATTTGTTAAAAACTGATTAAGTTATTAAGTTGAATCCACTACAACAAAGTAGTAATCCTGAGTTAGAATTTTTCTACCGAAATACATATGACAAAAATGGGTAAGTTCGTAACATTGGTGTGTAAGATCGAGTGGAAGTGGGCTATGATTTGCGAAGGAATCGATTAGTTAGTAGGTACAGGGGCAAGTCGCGTGCACCGGGGCCATAGTGCCGGCGGGCGACGGGCGTCGGGCGGCGGGCGGCGGGCGGCCCGGCGTTGCCTTCCGGCGAAACGCGAACAATGTTGCCGATAGATTAACTTCTGATCTCTTTTCCGATATTATAGCGGAGCGCTTATGTAAGGAATTCTAAACGCGTCAATCTGATTTGAGGATAAGTGCACATATTTGTTTCCTATCTCCACACTGTAATATTACATCGATGAATATGAATTAGAAAAAAAAAGTTACCTAACGTGCCTTATAATGTTGTGAGGGAGATCAAAATAAAACTTTAACTAAGCCCCCGCACACTATGGCCTTTTTATCGGCCAATGGTGTAGTTGGGTGCCTAATCGTCATGAACATCTATTGAAAACCGATTTTGTTTTATATGATTTTTGCTTGACACCCCGAGGCGACTCAAACAGCCCATAAAAAGTCTATAATGTGCGGGATCATAACTTATTTATTTTTATATTACATAGCCACATAATACAAAAATTACATAAATGCATTATATTTTGTTTAAAACCGAAAGTATGAATTATTGAAAAACCGTAACCACTGGTGTAGAACTACGCTACGTAGCATCATAGCGCTACGTTTTCTTTAGAGACATTTGTAAAGACATGTTTCTGTAAGTTAATGACGCTGAAAGAATAATAAAAATCGAATGGAAATGAGTAAGAAATAAAAAATGTTATGTAACTGTTGTATAAAGTAACTGTCGCGTGATTTAAGAAAGGCTGGCTAGCGTGTTACGTCTGTGTGCGTATCTGTGATATTATTTCTTAACCTTTACATCATATCGATTATAATGTTCATAACGATTCAGCGACATTTTCATCCATGTTACTTTTATGGCCAAAGGCCAAATCCAATTATCAATCCTTATCTTAAATCCGATTTATGTTGGAGGTTTTTAAAAACTGCAATCATGAAAATAACTTAGACACTCTATAGTATCGACATCGGTGATGTAAATATGAAAAATCATAATAATTTTATTTGTATTGTTAATTTTTTATCGTTCGTCGCTGAATGCATGAAATTTGATTGTTGTTATGAATTTTAAAAATAAACAATAAAACGATTACTCGATGTAGATGTGTTTTGTTTTATTTGAATTGCATCAGCTGAAAGCACGTTTCTATATTTTAATTAAACTAGTGACTATTCCTCAAAATCGATTGATAATCTTGATTAACATTAATAATGGTAGCGTTTTGGGAGCATAGTGTTCAGTCGCAGACGGCTCGGTGCGCGGTGGCAGGCACGGCGAGCACACTGCGGCTTGTTTGCCTACAAGTGAATTCCATTAGATCCCTGCCCGTGTACCTCGGGCCCGCGCTTCATTCATATCCCATTAGCTGATCGATTCACAAGTGCTTTACTCCCCTATTTGTAGGACTATCAAATACCCCCAGATTTATCCTCCGTCCCAGATTTGATGGATTTGTATTGAAATTCAATTTTAATTAACTTGCTGACATCTTCAATATCATTTTTGTAAAAATTAAAATATTCATTTATGAATAAAATTGTTTAAACCATCGTGAGAAAACGCTCCCAGCGCCCCCCGCCCCCTCGAGCCGCGCCCTGGCCTGCAGTGGGAGGCGCGACGTAACCGCGAACAAAAGTTAATTAATACTCGCCCTGAAGAAGGACCCCCGAAGGATCTGAAACTAATCGGTGCCGTCACCGGTGGATAAAAGCGTGAGTTGAGTCATTTATGAATATTGAAAAATTACACTAATCCAACTAGTTAGATCAAAACACTTAGGTTTATTGACTCCATTTATATATTCTTAAAGCAAAATCTCAAACTGTTGCAACAAACCTTATAGTGCGTAAATCCACATGTACATCTGACTTGAAGTAAATAAATAAGTAAAAAGTGAAGATTCTAAAACAATGTAATAAACATAAACAGGCCTCTAAGTAACCGTAATAACTCGACATGAAAACTCATTCAGTGACACAAAAATGTACTTCACCGATTACAAGTATATTAAACTGTACGCGGTGCCTTTGCCGGTAAAACAATAATTAAATTTTCCCTCGACTCCTGGCCCCGGAGTGCGGCGTTTCATCAACTCGGCACTAACTCGCGGCCAGGCGCCGCGCCTCAAATGTTTAATTCCTGCCAGCCATTGTGCCCTAATGCATCGGAAATGAAATCTTGCGACTTGCTACACGACCTATTGCTACTTTATAATTTTGTCATATGGATTATTTCATTTAAGTGTAAGGAGATTGTTTAACATCTAATTTATACCAAGTAAAGTGAATACTTTTCATTTAACTTGACATGAAATATTCTGATTTTCATTTTAAAATTTAAAACGCACCTCAACAAGCATGTACGACATCACTGTACAAGAATTGACCGAGTTGGGAGAGCGGCAATCATTGGCGCGATTCCTTCGCTGCTGCCTTATTTCCATCTTATTACCGGCATCGTAGCGATATTAAAGCGGGCGCTACTTTGCCACCCGCCCGCCGCGCCGCTTCTACGCTTCTACGCCCAGTCTTTGCGTCCATGAATTAGGTTAATGGCCTGCCAGGTGATTTCCTCCTGAACCGTTTTAGAGTAAAACGACGCCGCCTCCGAACACCAATGTCACTGAAATAACCCACAAGTTTAACTTGGAACAATACATAAAATTGACGTGACCTCCCAACTGTGTACTCCCTGTGCTTTCATCTTTATTTTCGACTACATACATCGAAGCCTACTCGATCAGATTCACAATACGAACGTTGAATAATTTAAATAACGTGTGATTTATCGTCGCGAATATAGAACACTGTATGTGTTTCATACTTATTTTATGTGATGGAGGGTACCCGGGGACTTTTGATTTATGATACGTAGTCGCGCCACCGGCGGCGGCGGCGGCTGCTAACGCCTCCAGCGTTTTTGCGACCCTCCGCTCGCATCAGGCGCGCTGTCAAAGCAACTCGGATATAACCAATCATATTACACTGTCTCTTTACATTCACGTCTAAATAACATTAATGGCATAGTTAAAGTCCTTTGTTAAACGTGATCAAAGGGCCACGGAATTTCGAGGCCTAAAACAGTCTGAGTATCTACGCAATTAATTTACCTTGAAACAGACTTTTAATAAGATGAGCGTTGTTGAAGAGCACCATTATATATTATTTAATTTACAAGGATAACAGTACTTATTAGAGATGTGATTACAAACGTAATAAAAAAACCACTTATGCTTGTCAATACAGAAAATACTTTATTATCTGAAATTATTTTTAATGGAGTGATTAGATTATTCACGACAAATAATTGAAAAGCTAAGATAGAAGTTGAAAATAAGAGATCGCATTTTTCTTTAGATGAAATAAAATGTTAATTCAAATTACCATTTTGCAAGTTAAATTTTCTTCTTTTTAACATCTAGTAACTATTATTTTTAAAGAGGTTTAACGATAGAAAATACAACAATTAAAATTTTCTTCATAATGATGCAAGTCCCATCTTTTGTTTCAACAATCGCCTTACGTACAATCTCCGCCATATTTCTTTATGAAGCTTAAGTCAAAGAACCTTTCCAATTCACTTCTATACTATTAAATTTATTTATGAGAGCAAAATGTCTATTTCTGTTATCGATATCCTTATGATAGTTTATAAACCAATTGTAAATGTTGAGTTCTTATAATTGCCAAAAGAGGCGATTAAAAAATGGCGGTTTAAAATATAGTAAAAAAATCCTTGTTGATTACACTTATGCTCTATTATATTGAATCCTAAGTAGAAGAGCTAATTCATTCGACTTTGAACTTTTCAACAACTAAAAACTATCCGTTTGATTCAAAATGAGTTTCGTTGAAAATTTAATATTAAAATCTGAACTTATCTTTTCATGCTACATCAAAAGCTTTAAGCTCAGTAATATAATAATGATTATACAGAAACTTTTATAAATGTATTATATACTTTATTTTCTCGAAAAAATAATTTTTTTCTAAGTTAACTATATCGAATGGTTGGTTTTACAATTAATATGTAGAAATACCTGTTTGTTATAGTAACACCGTAAAGAAAAAATGTGTGTACAATATAGTTTCAAAACCTAAAAAACGAGATTGTCAGATAAAAACACGTACGAATCTCATTCATGAAGAGTATGAAAAGCAAATTAGCCTAAAAAGAAAATTCTTTCCAGAAAGAGTTTCTCTTGAACTTGTTCTAAAACCCGTAGTGCCGTAAAGTAGGTATTAAAGTGAAGTAAAAAAGTTTAATGGAAAGCTTTGAATTCATAAAAACATTATTTAACTGACATTTTAATACCATTAGACATTTGCTACTTGGATATGCAAAAATGATGGCTCGTATTTGAAAGGGATATTGAGGTACGGTTTTTTTAGTTTTATTTCTTTTGTACTCTAGCCATTTTACTAACCGTAATATTTCGTGTTAAATGTTTTATTTATATACAAAATAAAAGATCAATACTTTATATTATTTTAGGCGATGCTTTTGGTATCTATCTCTATCAACTGTAAACTTTTAAATAATATCTTTTAACGACCTAGTGTTTAACACATTATATCAAACCTAAAATCGGCTCCAAATTTAAATAAATCAAATTATATTCACCTAAGAATTTTGTATTTCTTAACTTAATTTAGTCTAATTTTGTGTGTAAAACAAATTATGATTAAAAATTTTAAAGTTTCGATTTTCTTTATTACATTTTATGCCTAGATCTACAGTTATTTAAGTAAAAAGTATATTTTAATTCAAATAAAAAGTTTTAATATTAAATGGATAACATTAGAATAAAATCCGCTTATTCTTATCCTTTTAACATCTTAACCTAAACATCCACGCATTTATTTTCGCAAACTTTAATTTTAAAATATCTAAAGTTCATCACCTTTATAACCTTTTGTTCTTACTCTACCTAATTCTATGTAAAATATGCTATAACATTTTTAATATAAGTTAGTAAACAATGCGTTAATTTATATCATTGTAGACGAGTAAACTTGATAATTATTATTAACAGTTTTCCTTTAAAGTAATGATTAAACGCGAAACTTACGGTAGGTAATTATTGTCAGTTTTCTTGAAACTTCTTCTTCAAACCAAATTCTCTTTGACGTTGAGCTCACAAGAGATGTGAAAGCGAAGCAGATGTTAACTACAGCTGGTTGAAGGGGACCAAATGATACATTAAAACAATTTGACCCGAAGTCAACCAGCTAAAGCGAACAACGCTACACTTTCGTCGTGCGCCAACTGCCTCTTGAAATGCTGCTGTTTTCATCTTCGGGTTTTTTCATATTTACAGTCTTTTCTTCTAAATCTTGTATTAAACGTTCTTCTTACTTTATAATCAAATCTTATGGTATTAAGCTAACGTAACTAAGATAACACATTGACGTGAATAGATGCATGTTGTTATATTTAGAAACATAGAATTTAACGTGTGTATATAGTAGAGCGGATGAGTCCAGGAATAGTCGGCGGCGGGTGGACGCGCGGCGCGGCGGCGAGGAGGGCGCGCCGCGGCTCCACATATAGGGCTGGTCGCGCCGGCCTGCAAGCAGACGCAGTGTAAGCTTACCGGCGCGAGGCGAGCGGCGCGTGCCGGCGCCGACATTGACGCGCCGCATGTAACCGTACACGCCGCTCGCTATTTCGGTCCCGGCCGCTGCACTAATTCGGGCAGGGTTAACGCGGCGGCCTCCCCGATCGCTCTCGGTCGCTGCACACTTCCGTCTTCATTCTCCACGTAGGCACTCAGACTTCGGCCGAGTCGTCGTTCAGAAAAGATAGCACACGATCGGATCCGGTCTCTCGTCAACAGTCGAGATTGAGTTAGATTCTAACTTGACAACCGCGACGTCATCGACCTGACGCGAGCCCCAGACGAGGGGTTCGTTGACACCTATTAGATTGACCTTGTATCAAATATTTGACCCAAAAAAATATTTACAATTTAAAGTTGTAAATATGTTTTAAGAGACTCAAGCCGAAAATTCTTCGGTGAATTTATCCGTTCATGAGCAAGGTGACCGACCTCAGGTGTGAGACGCGACGACACCTCAGGTCGCTACTTTACGTCCGCGAATGCATTCCGACCGGCGGCGACACGACATCGCGAACCTACTAACCCCGCGCCGCGAGGGGTCCGTCGCCCCGCTACCCTCTGAATCCGGTGACCCTCCCCCCGCCCCTTTTCCCTTCCGGTCCATCCGAAAGCATCGAAAATACGCGATGTCTAAACGCGCGAGTGATACAAAATTTCAGAGAGAAGAAAAACCTTTAGCTTTTAGAAAACTACGAAGAATAACATTTTACAAAAATGCAATGTAGACGCGTTACGATACTGAACGATCGTATGCCTGAGGCCTGAGATAAAGCGTGGTAAAGCACGCGGGGCGGGCGGACGTCACTACGGGCGGCTAGGGCGGGCGGGCCTCGCGTCTCGACTGAGAGGCGCGCAGCATCGCGCCGCCGCGCCGCGCCGGCCCCGCGCCTTGCCTCCCCCGCTCCCGCGCGCCGCCCGCTGCCTGCCCGCCGCCCGCTGCCCGGGAACACCCCGCGCCACCCCGGGCCGCCCTGCGCCGCCCCGCGCCGCGCCGCACTGTCTACGGCGCCTGCAACCTCGCCGGCCGCGCTACACACCAACCTCAACCCCATACACTCGCGAAAAAAGTTAACTCAACCAGAATAATGACCCCGGATACTATTAATTTATACAATAGATTATCATTTACCTAGACTTACTTGTACACTGTATTATTTGAATTGCTATGAACAATTATCTACTAATTCATCAACTTAACTAACGCTACGGGTAAATATATAGGTATTTACATTATAGATGAAATACGTCCCAAAGAAGTTAAGAGCCTAAAATGTCTAAAGTGTTTTATATTTACCTATCACCAAAACCTAGAAAATAGGGTTAGATACAATAGCAAAGTAAATACTACTCGCATTCCTCCATCGCCTATTGCCTGTTGTCTACGCTTAATGACATCCCAAGAAAAGCGTAATTTCCATACGTCTGTATAAATCTCAACTCATCGGATTTCAAAAATGTATCAGTAATTCTGACTTAAAAATAAGGTTAAATAACATATTATCCAACTCAACCTTAGATATAAACTTACTTGTTTAAATGGGTTTTAAGATTTAAATGTTTTTATTAACCCTTAAACACTTACAACAGACATATACATGTTACCCTTCGTTCGATAAGAATTTATTCTTACAAAATTAAGTTACCTCCATGATTTAACTCCTAAATGGCTTTTCTTTATATCGTTATTTGCGATATGAAAAAGTCTAACAAATTTATTACTGTTTCTTGTGAAGAAATTGTCGTGAACGTCCTGAAATTAAGTGCTATAAGCTGAATAAATGATGCTGGCTCAAAAGCCTGAGCTACTTACCACGCGGCGTTCATGAATTGACTCGTGTACATTTTCATTAGAACATTTGTCAGTTGCGAGTGTTTTCCTCGATTCCAAAATGTATCTGCGCGGCGCGTTGCTTACCCGCCCGTAGCTTGCGGCACGCACAAACATGATCAGGTTCGATATTCTGTCACAGTGCCCGTGATTATTCCAACACGAACGCAATTAGAGAGGAGTGGCGGCCGCCTCCTGTTTGTTTTAATTACGTCGAAATAACGCGGCGCTGCCCGCGACCGCACCGCCCTCGCCCCGCGGCACCAGCCTCCACTTTTATTGCAAATTGCAAAGCCTGTTTATGATTAAAAGAAAAACAAACGAATCCTTTATTGAAATCGAAAGCCACCCAATCCATCTGCGGTATTTTATTTACCTCGTACCGATACCTTTGATGTGAGAAGCGTACTTTTTACATTTTGCTTAAACCAATTTAGAAATACTTTATTCAGTTAAAAAGTTTGGATTTTTTTAGTATAAGTTTTTCTTTGCTCCGTTTCAATTTTGGTATCGGCGAATGACAGTGGCACGCGACACTTACGTACCATCATCGTACAACTCACTCATTCTTTCAACGGAGGTAAGATTGCTTTTATTCCTTTATTCAGTACTATTTTTTGACAAAAGTAAAATAATACAGACATTACTGGCTTACCCTTCTAAACAAATAAACAAAGGCCTGTGTACCCTCACAACAATGCTCAGAGATGAAATGAATTAATTCGGCCGGTAATAGTACCCTTATTATTGTGTGCATGTGATTTACTTTCTTCCATTGTTAATAGAATAATACAATTAAAGAAGATTAAGTTCAAAATTATATTTAAAACGTAAAGAAATAATATTTTCAAGGAGTTTATTACTAGACTATTACTTACTATTTTTCTAAACTTTTTCTTAAAATGTTCCTATTGTTAATTACTCGATGTTTTAGAGTGTTGCTTTAAAATATTCTTACATAAATTATTCTCTAATAAAATGTCAAAAGAATGTTAAAATAATCTTCTTTGAAGCAGCACAAGGTTGATACATTTAACGTTCATGTATGTTAAACTATTCTGGAAATTCATCTTATATGCAAAAAGTAAATAAAGATACCTCTTCCGATATGTAAGACTAAAAGACAAAAAAACCTATTTGAACTATCGAGCGGGGATTTCTAAAGAGTTCTTTAAATATTCAGTATACGCCATGGACACATTCTTATGAATTATAATACTATTTTTTATGTGTACGTTATACAGTCACCTCTATTTTTGCAAGGTGCTTAATAACTCTGCGAACCTTCTCAGTCGTGTGCCAAGCGAAATGCACTGAACGCAATTAAAATTATATTTGTTTTTAAATTCAAAAGAAATATAATTCAAATCTTATATTTCTTTAACTTCGTTTCTTCTGCTAATTATAATTTAAACTTAAAGGAATGCTAAAATAATTTACAAGATAAATGAACTTTAATTTCTAATACTAAAACTAGACATAAAGCTATATCAAAAGTTTGTATCGAGTTTATTGTTAGTTTATATAACACGGCCACATCCCCGGTTAGCTGTAAAACTCGAAGTGCCCAAGTACTTGCTATAGTTCTAAAGAAAACACATTTCGTATCCCATTGTTTCTTAATTTTCCTAAGTTCATCGCAGCTAGACGGTGGACGGCTCTTTTGTTTCGAAGTTTCCTTCCGGTGACGTTCCGGTTAAATTGTCACTTTTTATTTTCCGTCACTTGCGAAGTTCCTCTTTAGTATTCTGCTCTAATGAACAATTAAGTGATTCATTTCAGACACTTTCCATCAAGTTCTTTTTAATTACTATGAAAATGTTTTATAAAATGTGCACGATGAGACGTTTCATTTTAGACTACAATGTCAACGACCGGATCGTCTTGGCAATACGTGGTTCGAATTCCTAGTAAATTATACGCAGTTTTCTTCCAGCTATTTGTTATTTGTTGTCTAATGAATTAAAATTAAAATTTCTACAATTTTCTTTGTAAATTAATCTATAGAAGTCTAAAATTTTTCGAGTTACATATAAGTAGGCGTTATATCACAGTCATATTGCAGCAGTGTATTATTACATTTTAAGTGCTTGGATGCAGACAATTAGAAGATAGTACTCGTAGTAAGACATGGTGAGCGAGTGAGAGGCGTTTAACTGCCTAATTATCAAACAGCTAATGAAGTTTGTATTCAGCGGGGGGACTGTGGGGGACGTGGGGCGCGGGACAGAAGGCGCAGAGCTCGGGAGGTTACCAGAGCTACGTGCCGCGACTGGCAACACTCCCCACCTGATATCTCCCCGCCCTCTACAGAAAAATTGCAGAGAAAAAGTTTCATCGCGGGTGAACGTGAATGAAATGAGGAATTGTGTCGGTCGCTTTTGGGATTATTTCCAACGTAAAATTCCTTGAGAACCTTTTCTTTCTATTTCAATTCATCAACACGCCTCTTTGTGCGCCCTGTACTCTGTACACGAGAGTTTTTACTCATTTGCGTGTTACGAAATTCGACATTACTTTATTATTAACGTGATTTAAACATGTCGCTGCCAAGATCGGTTTGCCAACATTATGGTATAGTTGTAGTGTAGCACGTGTGTAATTTAGACGTTGTTATTGAGTTGCCAACATAATTTATGGTTACTTAAGTAATTTGCACCGAACGTGGATACCCATACATCTTGTTTAGCGCGATGAGATTAATTATGTATGATAATATCTTCTGATGCATAGTGCCTTCCCCAGTCTTGCTATCTAGATACATATTAGGAAAATCTTCAAATACTATTGTCATTTTAAATTCAACTACAATGTAAAAATATTCTGGCAATACGTGATAATTTACACAAAATTATCATGAATTCAAGTCAAATTACAAGATTACGTTCAAATAAAGCAAAAATTGACGAAATCGTTAATGAATAAAGGCCATTGTATAGAGATTGCTAACACAAGTTACATTATATAGTGCCTTGAAGCTAGGAGTCGACAAGTAACTAAAGTGGCGTCAGCATTAAGTACGATACTTTAATGGTGATCAAACGCTCGTTACGTCACAACGCGCACCGAGCCCCCATCGGCCAATAAATGTTAATGACACAAGCGCATGCCACTACACCGCACAATATATTTTACGATTCATTTTGTTTGTGCAGTATGATAATAATCTGCTATCAATAAATTAAATATCCCCTTTTTGCCAATAGCCGTATCGTTTAAATTGTATCCTGTATCAAGCTATGTTACAAAAATCCCTCCTGCCAGTTCATAATCAGACCATCATAGTTAAACCATCTTCATCGATAAAGTATGTATGTTTGCAAAATAACTATAGTAAATTGATTTTGATTAAAATCGCTGATGTGTCTGCTATTTATGAGTTCGTGCGTACAAGAAGTACATGCGTTGTGTTGTTGCGTGATTATGAGTGCAGACGTGCGCGAGCTCATGATTAATTTGAATACGCGATTCGTACGAGCGCGTTCTCTCGCCTCTGTTGCTGCGGACGTGTCTTAAAAGCTTACACTGTTCTAATTTAAATTTATCTTGTTCTCCTCTGTACAATCATAACGCTTCAAAAAGTATTTATGAAATTCTTTCTAAACGCTCAGACCGCCGCCTTTCCGGTTCAAAAACCTTAAGGGGCTGGGCCACAAAGGCATAAGTTGCGGCTAATTGTTTTAAAAGATAATTTGGCGTCGCTTTATTATCCTTTTTGTGGGCCGACGCAGTCCGCGGCAGGCGGCGCGTTACTGATAGCTTGTTGGCTTGGGCCTGTCTCCCGCCCGGCCCCGGCCCCGGTCCCGGCCCCGGCACGCCTGCCACATGTGCTGCTAATTACTCATTTAAGATACGCTTACCGAAAACATTGTTTAACAGATCTCTGCAGAATATGTTATCTACGACCCTTAAAATTAATTCAACGTAAGTACTGCAATAACTGTCGTGGAAACAGCTAATATAAAAAGTACCGAGCTTCTGCCATAATGATCCCAATCAACTACGTTCTACGCTACGTTTTTACTACTATCAAATGTTCACTAAAATCTTATTGATTTAAAAAATACAATGAGATACAGCATATTTTTATAATAGTCCAAGATCCCGTGGCCGTTTAGTAAAATTGGATGTTTTTCAATAGCCACCTCAATACAAGTAAAATAATAGCCATTTGATATCATAGACATTTCGATTATTGACAGAGATAATTGAATAAAAGCGTGTTCTAAATTATGTTAAAATAAAGATTAATCGTATATTTTAATTGATATTTTAGAAACGGGACAAAAGCGTAAGTTGTAAAATGGCACCGTAGAATTGCTGAATCAATTTATTTTAAGTTGTTCATGCCATCTGTTGGATAATTGTGAAAATACTTGCTATCGGTCTGTAAACGCTTGTCTCGTACTTAAATACATTCCTGTAGATGTCGCATTTGTCGTTAATGTTACCAGTTTGATTAGATCGCTTCAATTTAACATCACGATACGCACTCTTTTCTACTGGATATTTCTATCATTTGAAACATTCATTTGATGTAACTATTTATCTAAATTGTTTTTTTCGTCTATCCAATATAACATTCTTGTTAATAACACTAAATCCTTCAAGGATACATCATACCATCAAAAACTGAGTGACATGTTAAAACGATTGGCTTGTATTATATTATGTTGAATGCATCTAACATGCTTTACTATTATAGTAATCAGTGTATTATATTATAGTCATTATGTTACGTCAGGATTGGTGGAAGGGAACACAAGATAGTTAAATCATTTATTTGTTTATTTTAAAATTGTTGTAGGAAGAAACATAGGAAATAGAATGTTGGAAATTGCTCTACTTAGCTGTACTTAAATTACACATAGATAAATATGCCTCTCGATCTAAAGACATCACAAGTATGAACTATTCCAATCTGTTGTATACTATTTGCTGTTAATGTAAACATGTATTATGTTAGTAGTCATAAAAATAAACACGACAAAAAGAATCCACGTAATGTCAGAAAATTTCGTTTATTTGTTTCGGACATCGTTGCGCCTCATAGCTGCAAGTATTTTTTCCTTCTTCCATCAATATTAACAACATAAATATTACGTACTAGCTGTTTCGCCACGCTTTTTTAATCATTTTAATTATAATCTCTGATTTCATTAAAAATGTAACAAGTTTTTAAGTAAAATATATGTTGGACGCATTCAAAGACGAAAATACTTTTTTATACATACAATTTTTATCTCTTTACCCTACACGTATTCATTCTGTTCTTTTTATCTTCGAATAAAGCGTACGTAGCTAAAAACATTTAATGTATGCCATTCGTTACGACAAAACTACTTTGAGAAAAAAAAACATTTATACGTAATGAAACTGTATATGGGTTGATATTAATTTTAAAATGCACGTGAATGGAAAAGGCGAGTGAAGTGAGAGAAGCGCGACGGCGGCCCCTGGACCTCTGCCAAAGATTCCTGTGCTGGTTATTTTAGCACTGGCCGGCGCGAGGCAACGCGATCGCCGCCCAATCTAAAGCTTTATGTCTTCATTCAGACATTAAATCATAACCTATATTTATATCAACACATCATTTATACACACAGGAAAATTATTACACCATACTAAAAAAATGTTATTATTTTATTTAACCCTTCGGGGACACACACTATTCACTCATGCAGTCTTTAAAAAATAATACGTAACCGAATTGCACGTAACTAACTCTATTAAAATGGCTTTGACTAGCTTTCATTATCCCCCTGTCTAGTTTCGTATTCTTTTGTTAGAAATAGTCGTTGCGGAGATGCATGAATAAATTGTTTTTCAAAGGCGATATTTATAAGTCGAACATTATGCAGGAACTGGTAGGTCAAGATCCCTTTCTCATAGAGCTCTCCTTTGTGTTGTAGTTAAATGCGTGCAGTATTAAAGGGCTCGTTCCGGGTCAGGCCCGGGTTTATAGCGCGGAACGATGTGTGCTATTGAATAGGGCGGACGACGGACGTCGTACCCTGCGCGGCATCCGAGACGTCGATGTCGACGCCGGCGCCGCGCCGCGCCGCGCCGCGCCTCTCGCCTCCTGAGAGCCGCTCATTGTAATGCGCGCGCGCTGTCATTGCCCCTATCGCGCCGCCTCCTCCACCTCTGCCGCCTCCTCTGCCTAGTCAAACAATACACGCAAACCTTTTCTTAAGTATGAATTGAGAGGTATGTTAACACTGCCTTGGTTTGTCAACATTCCTTTCAATTCACCTAGAAATTGAAGCAATTTGTTTAATTGACAAAGATCATTTTAACTTTTCATGTTTATCATTATCTACAATGCAATGTTTAAAAACTAAATCACGAAAGATAACAAGCAATTAAAAATCAAATCTAATTTTGTACTTACAATTACATATTATAATTAAAACGTAATGGAGTCAAACTGATAAGAAAAAAAAGACTTTATTCATATACCATAGTGTCCTATTATTTGTAATGAATTCAACTGAATCGTTTATGGTACAAAAAATTAACTTGCACACAAAAGGTCCGTATCCGTTTTGAACATTTGGTTGTATCCAACAATATTTATAATGTGCAATAAGGTATGTTGAAACAATAGGGAGAACAAAGCAATGCGGTTCCTAAGAGCGTAGAATTGGGTGGGCAGAGAATGTCGCAGACCGGGCGAGCTCCAGATGCGGCGCAGGCGCGGCACAAACCGACTCTTTTTGTCTCTCACTCGTTTTTTGCTAACACCCAACACTGACAATATCATATTTCTTACAATAGCATAAACTATCGTATACATGCCTACTTGTTTCTGTTTTACTTGTTAGGTTTAATATTATGTCTAAAATGTCATTGTAAAAAAAATAATTGTTTTAAATAATTACTTGTAACCCTATGTAATTTATATTACTTTACAAGCAAGTGATGCACTTAAATCGAAGTCCCAACTTTATAACTTTCTTTATAGATTAGTAAACGTTTTTCGGACTCCGTAGCGCCGCACTTTTTCTCCATAGCTAAATATAATTTTGGTCTCTGGAGAAGTTTCGAGCTCCGGCCGGTGTCGGAGCCACGTTTATTTATGTTTCCTTAGTCAGAACCGCTACCTACTCTGCGCCAGATGTTATTTTACGACAACTCGCCACCCGACGAACAATTCCCGCTTTTACTTCAACTTTAAACGTTTCGTAACCGCACACTGTAACTCGACGTCGACAACGAAATTGGAAGTATTGTTTATTTTGTTGGATCGATAAAACTTTGTAAACCGTTCTATTATAAATTTCAGTTATTTCAATTAACTCAGAAATCACAACAGAGAAAGAATTTTTACTTTGTGATGACGTAAGAAAGTTTATAATTGAATAACACTGTATAAGAGTAAGCACAAATCAGGTTCATTAGTTGGATATCACATATGAAAATGGCAGTGATCCGCAGCGGTGGGTCCGCCCGCGCAGCTCCATACTTCTTTACATTCCATATGAATAATAGTACTATGGGAAGTAAGGAAGCACGGAACTAGCGCAAAGCTCAATCTTCTATCTTCGTTATGTTGCACTGTTGAAACGCTTGTTCTTGCACCGGCCCGTACGGTGTTGCCATTAGTTATGATGACGCAGCGCAACCGGGCCGAGGGCCGGGCGCGTCACGGGCCGCGAGGGCCGGGTGGCGTGCGAGGGTTGCGACGCCGCGGTGCGCCGGCGGCCGGGCGAGCAGCTCGGACAGCACTGGCAGCGCGCTCACTGCGCACGCGCACACCACCTCTAAAAATGGAATCAACCGCCGGAGTTCGCTTTCGAGTCGCGAGTGCCGTCCATTCCAAATTTGTATTTTCCCGAAATAGACCGGACGACGAGCGTCCGTCGGATCGGTTTCCCAAACGTGCAGCGACCTGCAGCTCGCGGCGTGGCTGCACGCGAGGCGCAAGGGCCAGCTCCGGCTGTGGGCCGCGGCGCCGCGCGCAGCAGTCTCTTATGTAAGGCGCGCCACTCACCGCGCCGCTCGGCGACCGTATCGGAAATAACCGTGGGCTTGGGGCAGGGAGTTTGCGGCCGCGCCGGGCGCCACATGTGCGCACTCCCGTCGGCGTGCCATCATCTCGCTGGAGGGGAGGCTATAATTAGTCGCGCGCCATCCACCACCGTCACCTCCCGCGAGGTAGTCGGCCTATACATAGTCCAGATCACAAGATCTGGCAATCCGTTGCGTTCACTGACCTCTGAAACATTGAGATATTTTTTTTTTATTCGCTAGGTAGATATTGCATTTGAATAGTAAACATTAGATATTAGTAGAAGAAAAGAAAATAATCATCCACCGAGAAAAAACAAATAATAATTTACAAAGATATGTACATATGTGAAAAAATGTTGATGAGAATAAGCGTAGAGGTAAACTGTCGAAGTAGTGGCGACGTAATGTTGCCGAGAATTTCCGCCGCCGGCTGTAAAGCGCGCCGCTACGCCCGCTCACTCAATAAAAGAATTTTGGCAAACTTTTGTAGACAAACAAGTGGGACGGCGGCCAACTAATCTTTTGTCTACTCAAAGTAACAGTTTTGTTAGCATTTCGATACTCGGATTCTTCAAACTTATAAACATAAAATGGTTTTTACTAGACCGTTAGACTTTGATCGTTAAACAATAGCTCGATAGACTTTATGATGTACAAAATTAAAAATCGACGCGGCGGATAGCTATCTAATTCAAGTTAAGTTAAAATCTACGTTCGAAGTTAATCTGCTGTAACTTTACATTTTTAAATAATGGAAATGAATTGTAATAGAGATCATCGCAATTTAATCTTCATCCAGTGAATATATTTTATAGAGCCAATGCAATTTCATAAGAAATACAAATTGTGCTCTAGAGTAAAGAATGGTGAAGCTGGCCGCGGAATAAAAACGTCCAAAGAGCGCCTGTTGAATATTAATGTGACATTGTTATTGGCCGCAGTTGTCCGTGCTGCCCCAATCGCACATTTCCATAACTTACTATTCCGGATCCGCGGGGAATCGGCTCGCTGTCGTAGGAATATGATCACTTACGTCGTCCGCACGTATCGTATTGACCGTGTAAATTATGTATCGTCGCGGCTGCCTCTAAATTATTCATTAAATTAAATTTTAAAGTTGGCGAAGAGCCGGGCTTCTAATCGGCTCCGTGATGCATCGAAGTGGCGCGGAGTGATTCATGATCCGCTCACGGCGCATCAGAGACAACGCCACGCAGCCACGCCGCCACACCGCCACGCCGCCACGCCGCGCCGCCCGCCTTCGGCCTTTGATTTATAACCACTGTATATTTTACATAAAACAGCGTTCTCTTCGCTCCACCGTTGGTATTTTAATTTCACTGCTCTAAGAGATTTATTTAATGTAAAACGACGGTTTGTGACAACAATTATGTAAAATAAAGATCATAGTTAATTTACACGTAGCAAAACACATTTTAGGTATTTAAATCCAACAAACACACAAAGAAAGAAAAAACCATTAAAGTTACCCCTGCATTTAATTAAATTTTACTGTATCACTCCCAACGACAATGCATTATCAATCAAATTACGAGTGGGGCTTGGTCAGTTAGCTCAAATAAAGTAATCTAAAATATGCTATCTTGCAAATGAAAATGAACTTTCAATCCGATGACGTCAAATTAATTTTAGCTTTATAGTCCGACTATATTTGTAATGTTTGTAAATTGGAACATTATTAAGTGTTGACCCTTTAAATGTATTTCAATGAACCTGATCCGATTTTTAATTTAGTTAGCTTTTTTATATGTATGTTAATGTTTATTCATTTAAAAGGGAAATATTTGTGTTTTGTAATATACGTAGACTTTTGTCCGACTACTACGAGGTAGGTCATTGCAAAAACTGCCGCACTAGCTGGACTCCCGACCTTGTGGTTATGGATTCCAGTTGGGACTCGAATGTTTTGATATTATTTTATGTGGACCATACCCTAGTTCAAGCTGTAAGCTCCTTTCGAATGATTACAAGCAATATTAGTAAATCTACCTAAATAATCTTGATAATATTTTTATCTTTTAAAGTAAGATTGAATGTGGTAGGCTACAAAGACAGAGGAAGACCGAAGAATGTATGGATGAATTGTTTAAAAGGTATATATGTAAGAAGGAAGTGATTTCAGACTGACGTCTTATAAAGATGTATGGAAGAGTAGTATATACTGGTTGTGTGTAGTTATACATCCGTAGGGACAAAGGTATGTGATAATCATTTTTACTATTAAAGAAGAAATAAAACAAATGAGAATAAAAAAAATTGTGGTAAACCATCAAAAATCGTGAATAAATCGATAAAAAATAATTTTATGAATGTACAAAACATAATGTATTTGAATCACATACACAAAACAACAAATTTTAAATCAAACTTGCGTTGCCAAGTACCCAAAGTTATTTGACATGGGTCTGCTAAATATGACAGTTTTCACAACCCCATCCAAATCTTTAATCATTTTCTTCTTGACAAAACAAAATTCTAAGTAAACGATAACGATTCAAGTTTAATGTTAAGAACAATCAAAAAATTAAATGAGCAATAAGTACACTAAAGATAACCTATAATAATTTATTTAATGTATACATTTATTTTATTTCCATTATTAAACATCCCTAAAATGTAGAGATACGCGAACACAAGTAGGTATCTACAATGCTAAAGAACATTAACAAAAAACGTATAAAAAAGAGTAAGGGAAGCTTACTCCAGCGAGATATTGTGAGAAAAAGTTTGCTGAATTTTTCGTAAGTGCTCATTGCATTTCCACCGTTAGGACAATATCTACAATCCGGCACCGGGATTCAGGTCGCTCGTAAATTTCCCTAACTTACCGAATATCTGCAAACCGTTTCCTAGCTATTACATAAAAAAAAGCTTTTGCTTTATATAAGAGAAAGTTTCGACGCTGCGAACGTAAACGTTTTTGTATAGCGCCGAACGGAACCCAAATTATTTCTATTTTCTATAGTATTTACTTTGAAGTAACAAATTGAAACGCTTTTATAACAAATTAAATTGCATGTTTTTGTATTTTGTATCCTATGTATAATAGAATAACAGTAAAAGTTGCATTAAGATATCTGACTTTGTTTAGGGTTTATTAAGTATTAGTGTATGTTTTATATTCTTTTGTAACAATATCAAGTGTAGTAAAATGCTCACTGATCTTTATCTCTAATCCTATGACTGTTATAAAGGTGTCTAAATAAGTAAGCTTGCAATGAATCAAGACGGAATTAAAAATTTTTGTAAACAGCTCAGAGTAGAGAATTATCTACGAAATTAGTGTATGTTTAAAGTAGTCTGTCATATGCTAATTCTATAATCGATTCTTTATCTTAGTTATATTGCCTTCCTGTTTAAAATTACACTAGTTTTAAATATTGCTTCTGTACGTCGTGGCGAACATACGAAAACTACATCTCGAGCTATTTATCGATAAAAACATGTGGTTAAAAAAAATTGAATGGCGTCATATGACTAAGGAGTGAGGAACGAAGCGCAGCATCATTGCTGTGCATGCCATCGACGTTTTACAGTCGCCGCACAACAACACACACATACACAATACATTAAACTTCATTTAAACAGGCGCCATTTAATAATTACGTGTTTAACATTTACAATCACATAACTAACTAAAACAACAGATGAAAAAGAAAAAACCCTTTACTTAAATATCAATCGAGTAGCGATGGATCGGAATTAATTAAGCTACGTTAAATCTATGACGACCCTCATTCCCGATATTACTTACCATTGTCTTATAAATCTTATGAATTCTGTATTGAGTCACGTTTCAATTCCAATGCGATCACTGTTTGGTATCATGTTGACTTTTCACATATCGTATGGTGTCCCTATAGAGGAGTCGCGTGGGGCACGAGGCGCGCCGGGGCCGCGTGGAGGGCGACTGCGCCTGCGCACTAGACGCCGTGCGCGTCGCGCCGCGCCGCATGAGCATGCGCCGCCGACGCCCGACGACGTTTGACCTTATTTAATTAGTTTGTTCGTTTTTACTCTTCGAACGTAACCGAGCGTATTAAAATGTACACCATCTAATTCATTGTTGCCATTTATTACTACCAACTACAGTTCAAATTCCCCCAAATTCGTTTTTTCACAATATATATGAACGAATCGGTTAGCGTTCGGTTTTACTGAGAGACTGAAAACACAGATCAGTTCAGCCGCTGCATTTAAATTCAGTTAACAACAAATTCAAAGTCTTGATCTATTTTTGATGCGAGTTCATTCACATCTCACCGGTGTCGATTTCTGCAACAGCTATTTTAAATAACTTTACAACTATGTTATAGGGAAGTTTTAACAATGTCTCTGAATTTCTTTTTTATTGCATTATTCGTGATACACCGTAAGACGTTTTTTTACGAAGCGTCAAGACTTTTGCAACTGTACACAAATTAACATATAAATTATAGCAATAACCATAAGGAATATAAAACTACAAGAAATAATTGTATAACATTGGCACTTGTAACTTATTTAACTATGCTTCTCCTAACTGTCCTTTACTTTAAATTAAACATCTCTTAAGTGTTCGTAGTGATACAACTCCCAAGTTACGATACCTATACGTATGTGTGCTTATTTGAATATGGATCAAACACAGGATTCACGGTTCAATAGACCGAATCACTCACAATTTGAAACTCACACAAGATGTAGCCGCTTCACTAAACTTGACTTAAAATAAGTTTTAACTTCTTGAAATTTGATTTCTTTAAACCACCAGTTGTTGTAATTTCAACGTAATAAAAGACAATATAATTATGTAATTGAAACGCTTATTTTTCAATAGTTTCCACACTGTAGAATATTTTATATTATACATAAAGTATAACATAATATAATACGTTATAATATGTTTAAAAAGTACTAAATATAATGTTCTAATTACTATAAACATCATTAGCACTTCATACTTTGTAGATGAAAATAATAATTCATAACAAATGCTAGCCATTAATTAGTCATTCTGACAATTAACATCAGATATGCATCGCATACAAATCTCCAATTATTTTCGCCAACTATCAATTAGTTTTTGTTTTTCGGCGCTCGCGGATTAATTGAGCGACCAAGCGCTGCCACAGTTTTATGGCCTATAGCATTGTAGCTTCGTTGAGGATCTTTATCTATTGACCATACAAACTTTATAATTAACTACTTTTAATATAAGATTAATACAAGATATTTCCTGGCAGGTCATGTCGATCCGAAATTATATCGGTGTGTTTATTTCGATTATTAAACTACATTTAGGTACGATTGAAATAGTTTGGCGTCTTAAATAACATAATCTACTTCGTAATAGAAGGAAAGATAATAAATTTGAGTTATGCATTAATTGTGAACCGTAAGTAGAAAGTGCCGTTATCTCAGGCAATGAGAATCTAACTCACCTCAGGGCACAAACATTCGTTATGTTACCGCGCGGAATATCCTAACTTATCCCATATCGGTCCACGCAATTTATATTATTACGGTGTTCCCTTGTATGTTTTGGTTTCCGCCGTATTTGAGAGTACAATACATTTTTCGAATCTCATATTTGACTATCTGTGATTTGATGTAACCCAGCAGTTATTATTTCAATATTTTCAGTATTTCTAGAAATTTTGCAATTGTTTTAAATTAAATCGTCTCATATTTTTTCGCTCAACTTTCACAATTTATCTCCTAGTATGTTCCAAATATTTATATTTAAACATCGGCAAAAATTGGATAGAAGTTAATAATAAGTCTCAGCAGGGGGTTTCAAGATTTAAACTGGCCATGCGGGGGTGTTAAAAGTTCGATTGCTCCGTGAAACTTGAGCCAAGCTTCGACTTCTCTTAATTCAACTTTTTTGTTACTTTCTTTTAACCGCTATTCTCTTGAGAACTTCAGCGGCTGTAGATAATAAACATACTGCAGTACGTTTTAACGGTGATAAATTGTAGTTTATTGCTTGTAGTTACAACGAATAAATGTAAAGGGGTGACTTTAAATGAAACTGGATAATTCACGGATTGTTTTATTACCATAGAAAATTTAAACATTTAGTACCTGAAGTCATCATTAATAATTCTAATTTGTTTCAGCGCTATGAAAATAATGCTTGGTAAGTTGCCTCGTCCGTGGATCGTGGACGATGCGAAGGACGATGGGTATACGGCGCTACACCTAGCCGCACTCAACAATCACGCCGAGGTGGCGGAGCTGCTTGTTCGCGGTGGTGCACGGCCCGACCTGCAGAACGCCAACCTGCAGACTGCTCTGCATCTCGCCGTCGAACGACAACACGCGCAGATCGTGCGTCTGCTCATCGCGCACGCTGCGGACCTCAACATCTGCGACAAGGTACCGCAACATTTACACATAATCCCAGCCCCTCACTATGAGACATATTGTTTGAAGTTTCTTTTATGAGTAAGACTATTGTAGCCTCCAATTCTGACATATTTAGATTTAAGATAAGTAGCAACTTCAGGAAAATATTTTAAAAAGTCAAAGGAGTAATGTTGGGAAAATAAATATCTTCACATGTTTTTGTAGTTGTGACAAATTTTCATGTGCAGTGCAGTACGTGCTTGTATAAAACAAATTGTATAAGGACGTGAGATGTGGCGACGGCGACGCGGTGCAGGCGGTCCGGTCACTTGTTATGCACCTTCCACCTCCTGCTGTGCATTGTTGTTACACGCGCTATCTTTATGTAACACACTACAAACATTTGCTATATGGTCTTCGCTCGGAAACAGGCTGCCAATTTGAACTTATAAAATACAGTCACTATACTTGGACACAGTAGAGAACTTTATTTCTCTTCAGCATGTATTTTTTATGGTTCTTAGGCGTAATCTGTTTTTTTTATCATGCATGTTTGTTTTGTTCGTGATGATGTAGGACGGCGACACGGCGCTGCACGAGGCGCTGCGTCATCACACGCTACAGCAGCTGCGGCGGCTGCAGGAGGCGCGCGACGCCGCCGCGCTGGGCGCCCTCGCACACGCCCACGATAAGAAGTCCTCCGCCTCCATCGCCTGCCTGCTGGCCGCGCACGGCGCAGACCTCACTCTCAAGAACAAGAAAGGTATATATATAATCGCAATTTAGCACATGACACTATGCATAACATCATTTTTAGATATAATCGTGGCATAAAGGATGCGGGTTAAACTCGTGCGCGCAGTTGGTCATTACAATAGTTGGTCGTAACATATATGACTTTTTTCGAAAATAAACGATAGCTATTCCCATATATGAGTTTTTGATAAGGAAACAGGGGAAGGGGAGAATGATACATTGCAGATCTTCAACTGCTTCCCAGTAATTGCTAATAAAACTTTTTCGGCAAGCGCGAAAAGTTCCGGGTGCTCGCCTTAATACGACGATTTTGAAATAGAATTTATTGAGATTCTTTTACTAAGAAGAAGAATAAATGATCAACGTTTATATCGCTGAAAGAAAAATGATGCCAACTTACCTTTAATTATTAAAAAAAAGGTACTAAATCCCCAGTATTAAATATCTCCATTAAAAAAAAAATTGGTACAACCATGCACAATAAAAACAAATATTTGATTACATAGATTATATATTTCGACAAATATTTGATTTAGCTACAAATTATTGATTTCAGGGCAAACTCCACTAGATTTGTGCCCCGATCCTAATCTGCGCAAGACGTTGACGACATGTCGCAAGGAAGGCTCCGGGGTGACGAGCGACGAGACGCCGGACGGCGAGGGCGGCGCACTAGCGGCGGGGGCGGGGGCGGGG
>DVQG01000035.1:0-24619 GCA_018231605.1 Papilio ambrax
ATTTTGGAATTTTTCTTTTGATATTACTGGCACTCTAATACAATAATTATAATTAATATAATCTTTTCCATTAATTATAGAATTTGATCCAGAACACTGTCCGAAATGGAAATGTCTCAGTGATCTACTAACCCGAGAAATACCTAGAGAAGTAAAGAAAAAAGGCAAAGGGAAATTAAATAGTACTAAAGTGTTAATCCTTTGCCAAGATAATAAAACATGCTGTCAATTAAATAATTATCTATTAATGGGCCCCAATAAATATTTATTATACACAGCATTCAGAAGGGATTTAACTATAAATAAAATTTGTTCCAAATATAATAGTGCAAAGAAGTCTTTACCAATGAAAACGGAGATTAAATCAAATAGTAGCACAGCAGATGGTGATGGAAATGATGGTGATGAAGAATGCAATAGTGATGAGATGATTAAATCAAGTTATGTGTTAACATTGAGTCAGTTACCTGTTAAAATGGATACATCGGCCGATGAAAGTATTTTTGAACCATTATCACAAGTAAGTTATTAGTTAGGTACTTTTTCAAATACAGTAGAGCCTCGATAAGTTAAAGTCTAAGGGAAACACAAAATGTTTTAAGTTATAGAGGTTTTAAGTTATCAAGGTTTGAGTTATCGAGGTTCTACTGTATTTAAATTAAAAACATGTTTATTCACTAACAGTAATAGCCAGCAATAATATCTTTTGTACAAATGGACCGGCTCACACAGTGCAATACCACTACACAAAAGATAGACATGAAATTTATGGGCTTGTAATTTTTCTATTTTGGCATATTCAGGTCACTTGGTTCTTTACCATCTTTTAATAAAAATGTTAAAAACCCATTCTTAGTTTTCGTCATTGATAAAAATAAGTTTTTGGTCCATCCTATAGGATGAGAAATATGATTTGCATAAAGAAAACAATAGAAAACAATGCACACCTTTATTTCTATTTATTTAATCAATTATTATTATGTTTTTCAAACATTTTTCAAAAACACACCATGCGGATACATAGAACTTCTCATGTTTATGCCTTTTTAATTAATTTTACTACTTAAATCTTTATCTCATTTACAGTTAGATGATTTGAACCTAACAGAAATAGAGACTGAAAAGCCTTTGATTTGTATTCAGACATTTAAACAAAATGGCAATGTGTTTTCTCTGGGAATAACGTTGGAAACATTACGGCCTGAATATATTATTTTGTACCACAGCGATATGTCCGCTGTACGGCAAATTGAATTATTTGAATGTAGGAAGAAACCTGAAGAACCAAAGACGAAAGTTTATTTTATTATTCATGATAAAACTGTCGAAGAGCAAGCATATTTAACTTCATTGAAACGGGAAAAGCAAGCATTCGAATTATTAATTGAAACTAAAGGTGTAAGTAAATTGCTATCTCCACTTACAGATAAATTGTTTTTCCAATAGTGAAAGAATTTTGAAATCGGGCCAGTAGTACATTCAAAAATCCAAAAACAAAATTTTATGCGAAATTTTGGATGGACGGAAAACCGCTAAAAGGATCTCAATAAAGTTTAAAACATTTGTAGAACATAATCTGGAAGAATACATAAGATACGAAGTATTTTTTAAATTAAGCATAGACATTTTCGCGGGCAAAAGCTATGTTTAATAATTTCTGTAAATTTTTGTTCAGGTGATGGTGATACCCTCATATCAAGATGGAAAAACTGATGAATATTTCAACCTCAATGTTGAACCAGAAGAAAATGTTTTAGACACCCGAAAAGCAGGTAAATTTCATGAAGAATAATTTTTAGTATAGATCTAATTAACGAGTAAATATCGAATAACCGGTACTACGTCACACATAGTCTTTTAATGGATAATTATACAATCCCCTTAGTAATCGTTTTACATCTCTGACCGCTAGTTAAGCTTCTACTACAGATACGCCATAATGTTAAATACATAAACAATTATTTTTTTGCTATATTTCTGAACATGTTCAGAAACATGTTCAGAAATATAGCATACATTGTATCTTTAATTTGAAGGTGGACAGAGTCTGAACAAAGAGAAACCGTTAGTGATAGTGGATATGAGAGAGTTTCGCTCAGATCTTCCCTCATTGTTACATAAGAAAGGAATTAACATAGAACCTGTCACGATTACTGTAAGTTCTTTGATTTCTATTGGTTCAAATACAGACTAGAAATGTGCTAGATTTAAATAAGATGAGTAAGTCCTAAAGGGAGGGTACATTAATATGATGTAACTCTTAGTAGGATTTTATATTTATTTTTACATGTCTCGATGCTTTACGTTGTATGAAAGCGACTGTGAAAGCTAGTGACTTGACTATGTTCCAAATTGGGATTATTATTATTTTTACTATACCTAACCCCTTATTATTTTTTTAACTATCTCTTAAAATCTTTTTAAAAAACCAAAGGCATTGGGTTAAATTTTAACTTAAAGTACTCTTCGTTTAAAATGTGTATTATTAATAAGAGGTTATATTTGTGATATAACGTTAATAGATAGGTGATTACATCCTGACTCCTGATATCTGCGTTGAACGAAAATCGATATCGGACCTGATCGGGTCATTGAACTCTGGTCGGCTGTACGCGCAGTGCACGCACATGTGCCGCAACTACACCCGCCCCATACTGCTCATTGAGTTCGATCACAAGAAACCTTTTCATTTACAAGTAAGTTCTTATGATATTCATCATGCAAAGTCTAATTCCAGTTCAAATAACTCTATATAGTTTCTAACTCTGTATATGAAATGTTTCATAAATCTAACATAACTTCGTCTGATATTACGTACCAATATCGAAGGTCAAACATGCTTTATCAAGCTATTTTTTAAATATGGATAAAAGCCTAAATTCGTGGACCTTAAATTTGTGCAAATCAAGTTAACGACCCTTATGGTAATCCGGCTCGAAGGACCAATTGTTTGGTTTAAATGTTTTATTGGGAAATATTACAGAGTTTACAATAATATAAAGACAAGTATGCGCGTTGTACGATCACTTCGTCGCCCTTATTTTTCAATATGCGATATAGATGCAATATATTTGACGAATGCGAGCGTTGCCAGCGTCTCCCGCGCGAACAGCACTGTTAATCAGTATTTTTAGGTGCAAACTTTCTATCTCTACTATTGTCAATATAGTAAAGTATGGACTGACTACATATTTGAGATCACATTACTCCACGTACCGGATTTTTTTCTATTTATTAAACCATAACATGTACAAGATAATTGACTATATGAGTACGATCAGGGTAGTTTCGTGGTGTCGACGGACCTGTCCGGGGCGGAGATCCAGCAGAAGTTGCAACTGCTCACCATACACTTCCCGCGGCTCAAGCTGGTCTGGTCGCCCAGCCCGTACGCCACTGCCGAATTGTTCTATGAACTCAAGGTTACCTTGTATAGATAAATATTCGTAACAAATACATATTCCGATCGACATTCTGATTTATTCTATTAAATATTAAAGTCGGTTCCCACTGCTCAATTTTACAATATTTTGTATTTGTTTTTTTCTTAAATTATAATACGAAAGTATATTTTTGTAACAATGTTTAAGCTTTAAAAACTCAAACTTGCTTAAATTCCATATATGAATAGTCAATTTAAAGATCATCATTAATTTTTTCGTTTTTTTATTATTTTATAATAGCAAGGCAGAAAGAATCCCAACGTGGAGGAGGCGATGGCTCTGAGCAATGAGAACACAGCCGACGACATGTGGTACGAACGATACAACATACTGGTACACGACTTCGTACAGAAACTGCCCGGAGTCACTTCTAAGAATATTACCAGAATCATGAACAGAGGCCAATCCTTAGACCACCTGATTACACTCACAAAGGTGAGATTTTTTTCATTTTATAACTTAATCGTCATTAGCCTACTGATTAAGGCTACGAATTTCCGATAATTTGGTTGAGAGTTCGAATCCAGCCATTGTCGTATTTCCATTGCCAATTTCATAAAAAAAAATCATATTAAACAAACACGATAAAGGAAAAAATAGAAGCCTGGATTTCAATCAGAGATCACAATTGAAAAGGCAATAAGGTTAAAGATAGTACAAAATCGTTTTTTTATATTATTTACAGGAGCAAATAACAGAAATTGTTGAAAATAAAACAGAAGCAGAATTATTGTATTCAATATTGCATGTGAAACCAAAGTCCGATAAAAGTAAGGAAGAGAAACCATACGGCAAGAAAAAGTTTGCAGGAAAATTATTCAAGAGTAAGAAATTAGAACCAAAATAAAAAACACATTTGCATTGTTGTAGTTCTTTTATATTTCATAAATTACAAGGCGAATATTTCTTAGTTATTTCAAATAATTAAGGTTAAAGAAAAATTACCGCCAAGGACCTAAAACAATGAATTGACTGTGAATTTTTAAAAATAACAAAAAAGGTAAATACCAAAAATCAAACAACAGAATATACTAAAAGTCGTTTCACATTTCGTCACTGATTTTGTCGATTTTAAACATTAACTTACCATTTTTAGACGCTGCCAATGTAATAGTGGAAAAAAATTACAAGGTATATCAGTCTGAGCGAATATAAATATTTGGGAATTAAAAAAATTGTAATATAACAATTTAGCGCCAAGAACCTAAAACAATGGATCGGCTATAAAAACAATAAATAAATCTAGAAACTGCTATTAACATTTTACATTACCAGAATTGTAACAAAAGGGTTGTTTTCAACAAATGTAAAGAACTAATTTTGCAATTCTATAAATTACGTAAATTAAAAAAATGAATTTACACCCATTAGAAATGAAAACATTCCAATAATTAGTACGCGAGATCAAACAGACTAAAAATATAAGGGAAATTAATATCCATAACAATACAACACATATATTTATTTTATTCTAATTAAATACAATAGGTCTTTTCCAAAGCACAAGTTTTGTATAATAATTTACAAATCTGTAATTAAAACTTCAAAAGTTTACAATAAAAGTGCGTGGTTATAAAATTTATATTAATAATAAATAATACAATATGTAGCAGTGGCCGGCAAATTATTTACAATAATTTGATTATTTGCAATGAATTTCAAAGAAAACTTTGTAACTACTTATACACAGATAATATAATACTACACTATTAACAAAATATAGATGATATTTTAATTGTACTCGAAACCTACAAATAGAATTAATATTATATTAATGTTGTATTGATATTACGCCACAATGATTGTGAGCTATTTTGAGTAACCGAACATCTAATAGGAGCATTTAATAAATAGTACATAAAAAGGCATTTATTAAATTTTCGTGTTACTGTCTTCTCCTTACAGAATACACTCTTCATTAACATGGTTCATATTTATTTTGACTTCAATAATTCATTTATACACAAGCTATGATTTGCCAACCACTGTTTTCAAATATACTTTATATATTGAAATTGAATGAACGTCGTAAGCGTTTGTAGAGACAGTAAATGAGGACCGTACCTAGGATAATAATGAGCAGTACATAAAATACTGTGTACAGTGATAGTCACTCACGGTATTGATGGTTTTTGTCTGTCAGTGGGACATAGATCACACTCATTAGTTTCTTCACCGTTGTAGTACCGTCTGCTGCTTTATCCACCTGTAAATTCACATAATACAGTATCCAACATAGGCTCTAGAGTTCTCTTTGTCACAATTCTCTATGTCGTCTTAAATAGACATATTTTCCTTGTTTCATGTTTTTTTTTTAATTTACTTGACAACTACTACTACAAATACACAATGATTAGTAATTTATTTCCTCATTAATTACTAATCTGTGTGGATTTTAAAATAATAGAAAGATCTGTAGATTTTAGATTTTATGTGACTGATATCATATGTAGTTGCTATAAACGAAAATAATGGTTTACAAATAAGAGACAAGTTTAATATCTCACTCGACTTTGTTCCATACCTGTGTAAGATGTTGTTCCCCTCCTTCAGGACCAACTGGCACAATGAGACGTCCTCCGGGTTTCAGCTGATCTATTAACTAGAATAAATAACAATAATGAAATTATTATTTACTCACATCTTTTTCTCTAAATGATACAATCTTACTTAATATTATAAATGTCCAAGTTTAAATAGATGGATGGATGTTTGTTAGAAGGTATCTCTGGATCAGCACAACAGCTCTTGGTTAAATTTGGCACAGATGTAGAACAAAGTCTGGAAGACCACACAGGCAAATAAGTTTTTATTATATTATATATTATACACTTACAGCTTGTGGCAGACTCGGTGCAGCTGCCCCAACATGAATAGCATTATATGGTGCCTCATCTGGATATCCTTTTCGCCCATCACCCGCTGAAAGAATTATTTTAGAAATAATTGGTACTGAATGTGATGATAAAATTTTACAAAATAACATTTTTGTCTCATCAGAGTAAAACTTTTTAATCTTACTAATAAATACAATGCTTGAATTGCAAAAATTCACACTTACCAATAAGTTTAATTCTTCCAGATGTTAGTAAATCAGGGTTGCCATTCTGTATGTTTTTGGTAGCAAGAGATACAAGTTCTGGGATATGTTCAATTCCTACAACGCTTCCAGTATCTCCGAGCATGATTGCCATGCAAGCTGTTAGATAACCAGAACCAGACCCCACATCCAGGGCTTTCTCACCAGGAACCAACTGGTTATGTAGTCTTTCCAAGGCATGAGCATGCTACATTTAACATAAGAATATAATAATAAACAGAAACATATAACATTATTTGAAGCTTAAAAATATTCTATTAAACACATAGCTTGTAGAAAGTGCAAGTTTTTTATTTTTTTCTTGTAATTGTTGGCAAGAGTTGTTTAAACATTGATATACCATTTCAATCTTATAACAACAAAACAAAACAAACAAAAATCAATAAACAGTGTTTACCATATGTGGAGCACTAATAGTAGCAGCATATCCTATTGATTGTGGAGAGTCTTGATAAGGGGCATATGGGCAATAAAATTTACGATCAACCGCGTTCATTGCATTCGCTACAGTGATGGTTTTTATAATTCCATTAGCTGAAAAAATATATTTTGAATAAACAATTTACTAGGCATAGTAATTTATATGATGGATTTTAAACGTTTTAAAGTAAATAAAATAAATAAAGTTCATTGATTTACAGAATACTAAGCAATAAAAACAGTAATTATACGACCTAAACAGGTGCATGCGCAATAACATAATACGATATTATAAAATCAAAAATACCTCGAAGATTCCTTATCATATCTGCATTATTTACACCATGACTTCGCCACGCCATTACTACAATTATAGTTGAGACTAAAAGTAAAGTAGATTTATTCCATAGGGGCTCAATTTTTCCGGTTTTTATTTACTTTTTCAGAAATGAAAATTTGACAGCGAAATTGCTGATTTCTGCCAAACAGACGTAGATTATCGGTATAAATGTCAAACGTCAAGTTTAAGTTACCCTTTTTTTAATCTTTGGTGGAACTAGGAATCGCTAGGGTTGGCACATGCAGATATGAGAACCCAAAAGATGGCAGACACAGGAGAAATAAAAAAAATGTATAAATCGTTCTCTTTTCAGAACGTGGAATATTGTGTTTGGCATGTTTTCCAAGACAACAGCAACCGCCATTCCTCCAAGCCTTTACCGTAGTTTTAGTTGAATAAACGCCCATCCCTTGACATATCCATTTATTTTAATAGATTAGTGTTTTTGGCTTAGATACTCTTTGATTTACTTTTTATTTGACTTTGACGTTTAAGTAATACAAAGGCAATATTTCGTGTAAAAACAATATTTTGATTCACTTTAAAATACGTTGTTAATAATTTATTTTGAGTAACAACTTCAGCAAACTTTAAAGTAGTACCTTTAGGAATTATATTAAAAGTAAATTTATAACACAAAGTGTTGTTTTCTTTGTGCTTTCTACCACATAAAGTGATTTTTCTTGCTTAAACTATTTGCTTTTATACGAGAAACTTTATTAATTTAATCGGTTATTAAAAACATGGTGTGCGACGGACCTGATCCACCCGAAAACTCTCAAAACAATTTGACCCCACCTCCTAGACATGAGTTTATAAATGGTAACAATGAAGAGAGTGATGACGAACAGTCTGAATACTTCGGCTACGAGCCACTCCCACAAGGTCCCGATGGTACATTCGTGGATTTCCGAGATAGAGATGATGATACAGTGGGAATGGTTAGTTTATCATTTGTACTCAAACTTTGTTTGTACTAAAATTTAACTTTTAAGAATGTAAATGAAAAACAATGCATAAGAAGAAATGCATCAGACATGTGTAAACTTTTTCTGACCTGATTATTGTACTACATAAGACTATGTCTCTTTATTTCAGTATGCCGAAGATCAGGAAGTACCTTCACAAGATGTGCCTGCCATAGAGCCCATAGAGAATGTACTAGTTAGAGAAGTTTGGAGTACTCCTAGACCAACAGATTCCATTCAAATGGATAATGAAAGAGCACAAGAGGTTGATATTTTTTTACTAACACAAAAATTTGTGCAAAAGTATTTGTAACATTGACACTTGTATGGAGGTTTCTTGATGTACTCTATACACCATAGGAACAGTGCAAATTTTGTTGATAATCTTATAATACTTTCGTAATAAAATTCTTGTTAGGACCCTAAATGATACATTTACTTAAACAAGGAATATTTCTATTTAAGCATTTGTATTGTAGAGTTCATATAATATATTATATATCATAGATTTATAGCTCATATAATTTTACAGGTTATGTCAGCGATGGCCAACTTTGCATTACCAGAAGCATCAATACCTGAGTGGGCACAGAGTATATCAGAAGAGCAATGGAAACAAACTCTTAATGACAGATTAGAGAGATTAAGGAATAATAGCTAAATAGAAATTTAAATTTTAATCCTGTGGATTTTTGCTGTTGTTGTTTGTACAGCCAATAGAAATGAAATTTAATTTTCAAACCTAACTAAACATCTTTTTCCCTTATAATGTTTTAATCACAACTTATCAATAATATTTATTTACCTTTTAATTACCAATTTAAACATTGAGACATTCCAAAATAAATCCATTGACTTTAAATTACATTGTCAGCCAATGGAAAGTATAAGTATAATTTCTGATTCCAATTGAATTTCACTATATAATAATGTAAAAGCCAGCCCTTTCATTCTCCCTTCCCCAAAGTTTAAAAAGTTTTATATAAAAGTGTTAATTAAAAGCCCTTTGACACTGACACTTTTAATTAAGGCATTTTTTTAAATAAGCAGTAAATAATAATTTTTCAAACTTACCAATGGTTATTTTATAATATTGCTTAAAATGTTAACAATACCTACCTTAGTAAAATCAAAAACCTCTTGATCTTGTTGAAATATGTAAAATTATAACAATCCTCTTCTAAGTTAAAGATAAGTTTTAAATAAGAAAGTTGAAAAGTAAATAAATTTAAGATATTATTGAAGTTTATTTTTAACCACAAATTACTTCTTCGAAAGCATTCTGATTTATTTTTCAAAGATAATCTGAGTAATGATAATTCTTTTTTAGTGCTTTGAATACAATTAGCTATAAAAGTAACTCGTTTTGCTCGCAACTTCGTCCGCGCGGAATTAAAAAACAAACAGTATATCTATGTGTTCTTCCAGAGACTGTTTTCAGTGTTTGTTGAGCCGCTCCGGAGATACGTATAACGTCCCTCTATACTATCGCTATTATAATGTTAGTAAAATGTTATATAAGCGACGTTATGTTTGTATCCTAGATCATTACCTAACTACGCGTAAATGTCATGTGTATCAATGTGTTTGCATATTTCAATTATGTTTGTTGAATTATCCTATTAACGTATATATTAGAATTTTGAATATGAAAATATCCTGTACAATGACCTTTACATAACCATAATTCATCGATTCGCTTGTGTAAAAATGGAACTACCATATTTGTTTGGTTTTAACCGCGAGATTTCACTACCCAAATATTTGTAAAAAAAAACGTATTGTCTCTGTTTCTTTTTGGAAGAATGAGAGAGAGGTAACATAGATGGTGCGGGTTACAATATGCTATTGGTATTTTATTAAACTAAATAACATGAAAAACAATTTTATTAACATTTAACAAAATAAATTAGACAGTGGGATCGAATACAAGTGAACTGAAGGTGATTAGTTTTGTCTTTTCGTTTCTAATGAACATAAAGAATGGTGAATCCGCGTAGAACTGTTCCGACGTCCGAGCCAGAATACTGCTTGTTGCTGCAACCGCCTCCGTGCCGTATTCTGCAATTATGCAGCAAAATGTAAATGTACAATATTTTTGAAACTGTTAGGCGTGGATAGATCAGCTCATGTCTTTGATTCAGCTTTCAATTGATACCCTAATTGTGTTTTGCGAAGTGTTTCTTTCGAAATTTACGAAATGTTATGGGGGTTGTAAAACCTTGACATTGTTACTCATCGTACATAAATTAGATAATTTTGGTTACATTAAAACTATAGTAAAAAGTTATGCGGGTAGCAAATTTTTCCGTAGTACAAACAATTCAGTAATCTATACTAATGTTATAAAGAGGAAAGATTTGTTTTTTGTATCTATTCAATTAATTCAAAAACTACTGGACCGATTTTAAAAATTCTATCACCGTTAGAAGGGTAATTTATGTATGAGTAACATAGGGTATAATTTCACGCGGGCGAAGTCGCGAGTCACAGCTAATTTATTTATTATTGAGCTTCTGGTCGCCGTTAAATACATTCTTTTGTGTAAATTAAAGGTTTGAAACTGCTCAGATATAAGGATTGTAAGACTCACAATGTGCCATTGTGAACTACCGTAACGCATACAAATGTCTAATTCGCAGTGCGCGTAATATAAAGCGATCTATTAAGTATGTAATGTACATTAGTATACTTGAAATGTATATGTTAATGTTTAAGTATGACCAGTAATAAATTTCTTACAATTTTTATTTGTGTGGTTTACTTAATCTAACTTGTTTTAGGTTTTTTGCTTGCAATTAGTTACTATTGTTTCAAAATTTTCAAAAACCGATACAATTTCAATGTTTAAGATATTGAATTTAAACTAAGCACTTCTGTAAGTGCTCAGTCCATACTTACAAATAAACGCGGTATAAAGTTAAACTTAGGAATAAACTGAGTATAAGCAAATACAGAATGGTTTTGTGGGCAGTATTTTCTATTCAAGATTGCGGGTGTTTTCATGATTTTTTTTTTATAAGAGAATGGGGCAAACGATCGGCGGGATCACAGAGGTGATCAATGACGCCCATGGACATCCTATTAATTAGACATTTCAGATATATTGACCATTAATAAAACATTTGGGAATATAAGAAAAGTCGTTCACATTGTGTAAATATCCGATGGCAACAGAGAATAATTCATATGACAATTATAATAAAAGGTTTGCTCTCAGTCTTTTTATAGACACTGACGTAATGTTGCAATTATTGTATTAATTAACCGCTCTATTAACATTCTTTTTACGTTTAATGATTTAACACATTGTTTTTTTATACATACCGTCGATTTTAATTTTCACTTCGTGCATGACTGAATCAACATAAACTCCAGGATTCATAAGATTATTGACTATATTCTTGACTCTTCGTTCTTCCACATCGCCTTCGTTGATCCTTGTTAAAATTTCATCAACAGTTCTGTTTGCTATCGTATTTGTGTCTATCATCAATGCAAAATTAGCTTCACGTGGATCAAACATAGATCTAATTCCTAATTCTTTTAAGTGTGACTCTAAATTGACATCGCTTTTGATCTCCATTTTAGGGAATCGCACAACTGTGTCTAACTCAGTCATCTGGTTTATTAAGCTATCGATCTTGGAATAATCCAAACGCTCCATTAACTCTGTCAGTGACAATTCGTTAGGCATACGAGGTTTTAACGCGTACATTGTGGTGCTACTATCGTTGTATGGAAACGCGATCATATGGAGACCTGAGAAAAAAAATCAACACTTCAACTATAATTACGTATAATTTTTTTTTTGTTTTCAGTACCAATTACCAACCATCTTTTACAGAATGAATATAATTGAATTGACCCAAATTTAACATGAGATCCGCAGTGATTTTGTCCTTTCCTCGCGTAAATGTCATTCTGCAACATAAAGAAAGGTTAAGTTAGAGTTGACGAAGAGAAAATACACATGGAAATAATTTATATAGTAAACAGACGATACAATGTCCGGATAAATGTAGTTTATAGATTTACAGATCTAATTTACGATGCGGGTAAACTGGTCGTAATAAAAATACGTACTTCCGTGTGTGTTCAGGTAAGAAAGGTCTCGCCCACTGCCCGCTGAAGTAAAGAGCACTTAACAGCACCACTTTAGTACTGACAGGCAAAGATTCCTTCAAGAAATTATCAATTTGGCCCTTAGTTTGCGTGCTCACCCAACTAAAAAATAACATAACACATTATTTTCTTAACAACTTTAAAAGTGGATAATTAATATTTGCGGTTACGGTTAACCGAGAATACACGATTTATTCATACATAAATAATTGAAAAAAGTACCTGTTACTAATTTTTTTCTTCTTTTTACATTTACGATATTTTTTAATTAGAGAGAGGTAGGTACTCATTGATATTTAAATATATTATAAAGTATTTATGCATGACAAAATAACTAGGGCAAGGGTGATCTAAATCTGCATCAAATTAAAACTAGGTGCATACAAGTTTTTACTTGCGTACAATATAATAATTGTACAAAACAAAAACCACTTGAAAAATTAAGTATTTTTAAAATTAAATTCTATATCGTTAACCGTTTCTTATTCTTTCATCAAATTGTTTTTTTTTACTTGATTTGTAATTGCATAGCGAATTTCAAATCAAGTGTTTATTATTTTTATACAACTTTCTAATATATTCTGAATAACTTTTTAAAGTAATAAAAGTGCCATATTTAGATCGGGAGCAAACCTTTGACTGGACTATCCCACAACAATTGTGCGATTATGGATAGTTTCGCAGCCAATTCAACTGTTTAGTTGCACAACTAAAAGTAGTGTACAAACAACACACAGTAAACACACCTCCTTATAAGCTCATAGGAGTCAAAGCGAGACTAAACAGTTCTGTGACGGTTTAGTCAAAAATGTACGCGCTCTTGAATGACACTACATTATTAAAATCACAGTTATTAAACTTAAATAATAAATGTTGTACAACTAACTTATTAATAATTTCCTTGACGTTCATGGTGTCAGTGAAGTTGACAGTTAGGACTTCGCCCCCGTATACTCTGGCGAGGTACGCTCGGTAGGCGTCACGTAGCTTTGACCGGCTGTCCACAAACACTGCGTCAGCGAATATGGTCTTACTCCACGTACCATCCGAGTTCACATGTCGCAAAAATTCACCGAACAATTCGTGGTTTTGTCGATTCAATAAAATGTCTACAAAAAATATTAAAAACTATTATATTGTCAAAAAATCTGTATAAATTGCATTCTGTTTCTAATATCACAACTTGAAATATTTCATTTTAGGGCGCAAATAAAGTTAGTACTTAGTGACTGTTTATATGCTCGCCGCGGCGCGGCGGGACTTTCGTATATAATAATTCTTGTAATAACAAAAAATGGGATAAAAAATCGATCAAAGAAAGTCATTTAAACATCACTATTCAATTGTCTTTATAATTAAGATTTATTATAGGAAAATGGCGCGGAAGTGTTGTAGGTGGATCCTTTGTTGTCTTACCTTCGGAAAATCCAAGTGCCCCGGCAAGTTCGTCATACGACCTCCCCACGCTGCCCAGCAGAGTCATTGCCAGCAGACCTGTTCCACATTAAAATTTTATAGGAAAAAACAACTCCATAGGCAGTGCAATGGAATTAAATAAACCATCCTTTTACGACACATAAAAGTCACAAGAAAATACAGCTTTCGGTTTATGTTTCTATAGGACAAAGTGTCGTGAGAAACAAGTTGACTTTTTCTTTAATTAAGTACAACAAAGGTAATCTCATAAGTTCCCATATTTCACCGGCAATACAGTCAACTCATAGTCGACCAAATTAATTGATAGCCACAGGGTCGTATGTTCATAAAACTAAACTTACAAGATATACTGGCCGGTGAGATGACAATGTTCTTATCGGGATATTTTTTCATCATTTTCGATAACAATTTTAACCCGAATTCATTTATAGAGTTGACTAGTCTATTACTTTCTTCATTATAACTAAAAGAACTGAAACTAAAAAGAAGTTATAAAATAAATTTCTTTTAACAAATTTAAAGATTGTTAATAAGCGATGTATGTGATTTATTTTACACTCCAATTTAATAATAAAACTAGCTTTAAATCTGAAATTCTTGATATCGTTATTTACCTGGGTAATTGAATATCCATTTGAGAATAACTCAGTTGTGTAAAAGCCAGGAAACTCAAATAGAAGAATATTTGCATGTTGATGATTTCTGTAAAGAAATTAAATTAGAAGAAGAAATATATCTAACTAGTCGGATTTGTAATTTATTTTATAGGGCCTATTTAATTACATTTTGAAAATTCCTGAAATTAAATCTAACAACTATCCACATCTTAGATTTTACGCGAAAGTTTAGTTACTCCCTACTTCAGTAGAGACCACGGTCATGACACGAGTAAATTATTCGTTTCGAGAATTATTGTTATGCATATCTATTGATAAATTAGCAACTTTGAACTCTGCTACACCGAAAACTTCTTTTTATCCTGTTTACAATTTTTATCTTTCATTTTTCAATGAATATTTTAAACTATTATAAGTACATGTTAAAAACTACTCTGATCTTAAAAATTGTGTAGAAAGTAAAAAGATTAACGGGAAGGAATTCCATGTTAAAAATTCAAATGAATTTTTGGCGCAAAGCAATGAAATTCTTCCCAGCGTGCAATTTCAATTTGATTCCTATTAAATTGGGACAATTTTTACGTGGTCTTTTTGATAAAAACATAAAGATCGCTATTATTCCAATGTTCTTAGTGGTACAAAATCTGATCTTTAGGTGAAATTTAGAAACTTTCTCCTTCAACGAGCGTGCCAATTCGTTTACATAATTAGGTAATGAATGATTAAAAAACAAAATAAAATTAGTTTTTACCGTCAAAATGTATTTAACGGGTATAGTACGAGTAGTCTATATTCTTATTATTTTTAAATTAACATGTATTGTACATTTTGACGCCGTAATTAATTCTGCACATCGCTTGATCAAAACTAGTGAAGTAAAAATAACATTTAAAAAAAGCTAACAAAAAGTACTTACGAAGTCTCCAATTAAACGACTTAAATACTTCAATTTGAATAAATTTAACTAGAACTTGATTGAAAATAAACAATAACACGTAAAAATCGTGCAAAATGACTGGTGATTTAAACACGACTGCCCACACGTTGGTCTGTTGTGCAACTGAATAATCCTTGAGATGAGTTGTGATGAGGACAAATAGTGACGATACAGCAGTCGCATGCGATTCTCTCACGTCACAGTATCTAGTGCAAATACAAGCCGGAGCTTTGAAATTTTTTAATGATTCAAACAATTTATCGACAAACATATAGATGGAATGCCCACTGACCAAAATCATGTCGTTTTTGTGACGACAAATGGGTATTGGATTAGAACATAAATTCCCACTTATTATCTCTATCTACTTACGAATCGTTTATGTAACCAGTTCAAACGCCCCAAGTAACGTAGGTATATTGTAGAGTTCGCAGCAGCTTCTTTCTCGATAGAACGACGACAAAGAAGACAGATACTAAATGTATAAATATCCTCGTTTCGTCCGATAAGTGCGTTCCGGAGACGAAGTTCTATTTCTTTTCTGCCGCCAGCCTTTTCTTGCAAAGATAAAGGAGGGGTTTTATAGGAAAGAGAAATATAAAATATCCTCTGTTCATTAATATGTTACTTCAGTGAGATCCGGTAGCCTTTTGCGATCGATGTTTAAGCTCGTCGCTAATGATATGGACACGTACCCTTACAATGAATATGTTTTTCCTTAATAAATAAAAACCTACGTGTTCAGGACAATAGCTATTAAAGAACGGCGTAGCATTTGCCGTTCTGTCTTGAAAACAATAGATACTTTCATCTCATGGCATACATTACGGCATTTTGTAGTTAAGTTATAAACATTACTGATGGCCGTACTAAATCTCTTCTTCTATTGGACTTTTTTGACCATTGTACACATTATTTTAACTTTATAAATAAACAACTTGAAAAAATTACAAAATGCGTATAATGACTTGCATTGCTATACGATGCCAACAATACGTCCATTCTACAGGAATCAATTTAAGCGGGGAGGTTAGGGGCGGGGGCAGATGGTAAGGACGCATGCCCTAAACAGTATTGATTGTACGTCGCACGCAACGTGCTTGGCAAAGCGCCAGGAACTTAAAGCCAGGACAGGCTACAAATGACGACAATTACACTGATGGATATGTTACTTTTACAATATAATGTTATACGATAGATCTTTCATATTTAACTGGTTACTTAATATTTCTCAGAAAAAGTCCCGCCGTAGCATTTTATAAGCATGTTGCGGTTTTTACATCAGCGAAAAATATATGCAACCAAATTATGAATGGGTTTAAATGTAAAAAAAATCTTGTACGTAGTTAACGTAACATTTTTCAAATTCATATTTGAATGAACTGGCTAACAGTGCGTAAATGAAATGTCTATAAAAAGCTAAAAAGCCCGCCCATTCACAAATACGTTCACTCTCGTATACTACTTTGTGTACATAGTATGTTAGCTACAATCAACAAAAAGATTCTTGTAAGCGGATATACATTTTATGAGATAAACGATTTATTCTATGAAGGTCAATTTATTATTGACATTTTTTATCACCAGCGACCTCATTTCAGGAATACACTGAAGTTATTGCGGGAATAACATAACTAGTAACATATAGTGCTTTACATAACCAAGTGTTTATTATGTAATAAAAGTTTTTTTTTGGGTAAGGAGAGTTGAATGAAACACAAAAATATCAATCATTTTATAAATATTCGCAAATGTAGGTCAAATGTGGTACAATTAAAATGAGAGGAAATATAATTCATCAACTTCATATCAAAAAGGAAACATCCTTGCATTGTTTTCTACACTTTATCATTATCTTAATTACGAACTGTAAAAAATTACATCATAACTAACTATCGTGTATAGGAACTTGAGTCTGTTAGCGATCGGGTGAATGCTTTACAAAATAAAAAAAAACCTTGCGTATATAATTACAATAAAACATTTCGGTGCAAACAAGTCATGTTCACCCTACCTCTAATTTTAGACTCGCTAAACTGAATCTAAAAGCTTCTTAAAATAACCACTTATTTGAACAGAACTTAATTAAAAAATGCAAAACAATTTTATTGTAGAAAGATCTAATAAATCAAAGGTAACCTTTGATGTTTGTTGTGATCAGAACACGCGATAGAGTGTAGAAAATGGAATCGTGTACGTATTCACATCAATTGCCACTGAAAACCAATAAAACACAACACGCGAGGGCACCCCTCGCCTTCGAAACTACGCAAGTCAATTAAAATGGCATTTGAGAAATTATAATTAAATAATAAAAGATGTGACTATTTACAAAATACAGACCAGTTGTCGAATTATAAAATATGTAGTACGAAGACATCGGGTATACGTAGCATTGTATGCCTTTGACAACATGATATAAATATATAGGTACACAAATATTGGATTATCTTGCTCTGTTTTCGACATAATTTTAATTACAATGGAATTCTGTTGCTACTTGTTTACGTGCTTTGTAAATAATTTTATAATTGCCAACAAATCAACAGGTATAGTTGTAGGTATTAAGATCACAAATGATTTTCAAAATACCCACACAAACCTTTAAACAACGATTTAAAAGTGCATACAATTCTGCATATACTCTGATTATAATTATTTAATACTAATATTTACTTTCATCAGGGACCAAACATAGTCTTATCCGATTTACAAGCTATCAAAAATTTATTTTGAGGAATATTATGCATTCCCGATTCGAAAACACGTTTTATTGGTTTTAGTCATATGTCAAAGTAAAAAAAGCTCTAATGAACATACTCATAATCGTGGTTTACAAACTAATTAATAAGAAATAACCATTTTAATACTTTAAGACATAAATAATAACACATTTTAAACAATTTAACTTGCTTTCTTTGACTTAAAATCTCTTATGTCCTAGATACTTTGACTACACTAATAGTATAACCAAGTCCATTATATTACATTGTTAATAATTATCCTATACTGACATAATGTAAAAGGCGGTAGGCAGACAACTCCTTAAAACTATGGACTCAGAAACAGAGTGTCACAATGAGCTAGAAGGAAGGGCTTAATAATAGTATGACAAATTCACTGGATTTTATAACTATAGAAATTAATATCTTACAAATTACCCCAATAAAGTTATAATTAAAAAACTAAATACCCGCTGTTTTGTGGATTAAGCGAATATTAGCGCAAAATCCACAAGACATATCAAGTAAGTTTTTTTTCTTAACATTGAAGAGACAACTCTAGCCTATATTATACGAATGTTCCGCACTGGCATTAAAACTGTCTATTGGGACCGGAGTATATGAGAAATAAATAATTCGAATCACATCAAAGAACTACAAAGTAAACATAACAGCATCCAACAGAGTTAGAGAGATTCCATATAATTGCTCATTATCAATACAAATTCCTGAAACGTACTGTAATGAAATTGATGATCTTAATTATTACTAAATGTCGAAATGGAGGAATCTCTGTGAAACTATCGGATAAGCAACATCTCATACATCTGTCACTATATCATACATCCACATAAATAGCTAAACAAAACACATACACACGCATTCTAAAACTACCAATATGGTGGCTCGAACTAGCGTAACTTAATAATGAATTAATGATCAGTCTTAACAAATTCATATGATCCCCGATACAGGAGCACGGCACTGGTTTCTTCAATACGTCATTCGTCACTCTGTTGCCGAGTCGAAACTAAATAAGGTCTCAAAACTTACACAAGAAAAAAATATTAACAAAAGCACTGCTGGTTAAGTTTTAACAAAATAAAAACGACAGCAAGTTGAAGCGAACAATAATTAAAAGACAAGACCGTTTTAGCTAAACATGGATCCACGCATTCCACGGCGGGGTCTTACAATCTAAAGTATTTTAAAATTTTATGAATTTTTCAATCGTTCAAATCGATGATCAAATCACCATAAAAACTGTAGATTTGACTATAAATCGATAGTATCAAAGCTAAGTAAAAGAGACATCGGGTGTCAATCGTAGCCCGCTCGATTGGCCCAATACCATTCCACCGAGCAGCACATTCTAACCTGCTCAGTAGGCAATATGATTATTTCCTATGTTCGCAGTTTTACATTTACATATGGGTAGAATAATGAACATACTTGTTCCTTTATAGATATTTAATTCAAGATCGTGTTTATATTTAACCAAGTCCTAAACCATTACTATGCTTATTATAAGCAATATATCTACTTGAATTAAATATAACGTATAAATCATGCTTCAATTAAACTACACTTCACAAGTATTACACTAAACTATGCTCGAAGAGATTCGAACATATGGAATGCTCTAGAACTTCTGACCCAAATATTGAGGGCGATGTGAAAACCACTTGTTAAATCACTATCATTATAGAATAAAGAAAGCACTGGGACTTGTAACACAAACACTACACTGGACATAATATTTTACAATTTAACTTTTAATTTTATTCACCCTCTTATACAAAATAACTGAAGTCAATAAAATAGTAATACATACGTAACTTTTACGTACAAATCTTACACACAATAGAACCTATAGAGCATTCAAAATACATACAAAAATTGTATAGAATGAAAAGGAAATACCTAAAACTTTATAATTCCCACAAAAACTGACTCAAAAACTGTCATAAATAATAACTTATTGAGAATATGACGAGCTTGTAGTTCCAGTCTTTGGGAGGACTATAAACACTGGCTATCAAACATAATTTTACACACTACATACCTTCAAATGAGTAATTGCAAGTTGAAAACAACTTATAACGCCGCATGCCTAACAATTCTTGTTTTACAATAAACTAGAATTCCAATTCACTTACAAGTATCAATCTTGACTTTGCTTATTGCTTCTTGATCAATGTTTTGCTGGTATTTACCTTTCAATAGCTAATAATTGATCTAAACCGTCCGATTACACAATTCTAGTCTTAACAATTCTTTATCTACCCCTACACATTTAACAATATCATGAAATAATATTGGCACGCGGCATTCGAATTACTTATTCTGTCACCCTAATCCTATGTAAGTCAGTCATTACAAGTCATAGAAACTGCAGCAAGCCGCATAAACCAAACAGGTCAAAAATTACAATCAAGTTTCATTACATTTGAGACTAAACTAAGCACAGTGCCGACTGTCAACCACGATGCATCCTTTTAATCACATATCCGTACTATCAATGTGTAAAAAAAAATAAAAAACGCAGACTTATCGATTCGTCACTTTGGAAAAGACAATTTAACAACTAAAATTTTTTAAAACTATATTCGAGGAGGGTCAGGGAGTGCTCGTTGACCGACTAACTCAATACTCGTGATTGCGCTAACTTCGACTAGCGCAATCACGAGTGCTTGACGACGATAACGCCCGGCCGCGGGGGCGGCGGCGCTCGCTCCACTTTCTTAGTCAGCGCTAATGGAGCGTCTCCCGCCTCCTCCCGGAACAAATGATCCCCTTCCAAGTGACGAATAGCCTCTACGATTGTCTCCAAATTCTGACGACTTGTACTAGCTAGGTACAAGCGCGAGGATGCATCATGTGTGGCATCGGGCAACACTTCCACTTCCACTCTTGGTTCTGCTTTAATAGCTGCTTCCAGTAAAGGTGCGACAGGAGCCTCGACAACCGGCGCTTCGATCTCATCACCTTCTAGTTTGCATAAAGAAACATCTGTCTGTTCATAGTGAACTGGGTGTGTTAAGTCTCTCCCCGTTTCTGGGTAAATCTGTGTCTCCAATGAGTGCAAACGCTCCTCAAGCAATCTTCGTAGACGTCTTTCCTGTTCTAATTGAGTTTTCAGTTCAGAACTTTCGATATCCTTCTTTTGAGGACCATTTGATACTGAGATATAAGCAACTGGTTCTGGTGATCTTGACTTGGAGATTGTATCATCAGTTGAGTCAGGAATAATAGATGACACGTGAGAAATAATTTCACTTTTTCTTTTCTTCAGTGGTATCTCTCCTCCTTCATGCTGGTTCAGCAATCTCTTTAATTGACAATTTTGTGACAATAATCTCGTTTTTTCTTGTTCCAAGGAGTAGATGTACTCGGCAGTTTGCTGCAATATTGCTGCCTGTAACAATATTACATAAAAATAATATAATAATTCAGTATATACTCACCACCTCAAGTCAAACCAAGCAGGAACTTTTTTAGTATGTACTACATTTAATTGATATTTATTCAATTATCTAACATATCAAAATGTATTGTCTATGTCTATGTCAAAATGTATTACATAAGAATTTTAAAAACATCCATTATACATATAAAAATCTACATTGTCTAAAATAATTAATAGAACTGACATAAGACAATTTTCAAATAAATAATACGCTGCTTAATTTTCCTCATAAATAATTCAGGAATTCAGCAAGAACTGACCTTGCTCAGCTTTTCCCCCTCATGACGGGGTAAAAGTGTTCGTAGAGCCTGGAAGCCAGCGTTGATGCTCTGCATGCGCCTTCTCTCATTGCTGTTGGCAATCTCCCTGCGGATTCTCTTCTCAGCTTCCATTGTCTTACTTCCTGATGTTGAATGCTTCTCACTCCTGGAATACAACACCATTCATATTAAAAATTGTATTGCAGGAATATTGAATACTAAAAATTTTTTATAGGTTTTAAAGTTTTGTGTCACAGTAAAACATTTTACATTATATTTAATAAACACCTATTTTTTAAATAATTACTTTTCAAAACAGAACAATAATCCAAACTATGTTTTTTCTATATTTTTATATTACTATGTTTTACAACAGTGTTACATATTTCAGTTTTAATTCTAAAATGCACAATTTACACGATATTTTATTGAAAATATCAATGTTTATTTACCCATCACATTATTATCAGCGGTAGTATACAAACACATGTGTATGAAATAGCGCGTTAGTAAATGAAGCGCCTACTACGCCTATTTGATTTGACCAAACATGGCGGACCAACAGCTGACTATAGACCGGCAAGGGGCGGGAGCGGCCTCAACCCGCGAAATCATGTGTTTGACAGAAACATTGCATCTATTTATACTTTTTTTTGAAAAAAATAAACAATATTTTAACATAAAAATATACTATTACCAAGTCTTACTTTGGTCAAAAACTAAAGCCACGCCGGGTGTTCTTACCTGGCAAAAGCGTGATCCGATGCTTCTTCTTCGTATAAGTTGTAGTCTTCTATTTCTAGCAAACAAACGTCATTACCGTGTAATGACATTACTCAGCCGCGATAACACAATTTAGCGATTTTTCATCTAAATATCTGAATTAATGCCGAAAAACCTCAATTTAGTTCCTTCGATAATCACAATGGCGGGAAATGACAATGAGTTCGGTCAGGTGACGCTATGCAAAATTTAGACAGCGCCAGTGTAAACTAAACACACAACACCTTTTAAAACACAATTTAGACAAATGTTAATGATATTAATGCAATTATTTATTAATACATTGGATGAATTCTTTAAAAACACAATTAAATTGGACGAAGTCAAGGGCAACACGAGTACCGCGACATATCGATGCGATCATAGACAATTTAACATGTTTTTAATTCTTCAACTCTATGGTATAGAGTACAAGCGTGTATTTAAAAAAAAACTTTGTTTCTCGATTTAATGCATGGAACAATTTACTTTAAGCACGTAAATGAATTTTAAGTCCCCCTTACATTTAAAAATATCACAGTTTCAAAATTAGGAATTCAAACATATAGGATTTTTCTTGCCTGTGTTATTAATTGTACTTAATTTGATGGAATGTTTGGAACTGTTGCACAGCGTGACATTGAGAGCGAAAAATTTTCAATTTTATGTTTAATTTTCCATTTTAATATTACGCTATGATTATTTTTTTAAAAAAGATGTTTTCAAAATTACCTTTCTTGAACGCATCTGTTACAATCGGGAGTCGGAGCAAAAATTTCTTATGTTGGCTAAATTGAAGCGTCTTGATCCCAAGGACCAATCACGAAAAGATTCAATTTTGAATTTGTTCGAGGTGGGTGGGGATTCTGTTCTGCTGCCCGCCATATTGTGTTCGGCTGTGAGTGCTGGGAGTGAAAAAAATATTTTATTTGTAGTGTAAATTCTTTGTCTTCGTTGTACGGATTGAATATTGAAAAGGTAAGACTTAATTAATATAGGTTTTTGTCATAAATATATTTTGTAAGATACATTGTTACTGCTAGGGAACATACGCCGGGTCGTTAAATCGATCTAAAGTCGTTGATACTAAATGTTTCCAACGAAATGTCCGACACATTTGAAAAATTTGGAGTGGAATTTTTAATTTCAGATATATAAATTAAAGTAAAATTCTCACGAAATTAAAGTCACTGAAAATACGAAACAGGTACATTTTGTTTTGTAGGTAGATCGGTATAATGGTAAAATTGTGGTTTTTTTAAGTCCACAAAGCTTTGCATTTTTCTTTATTCGGGCCTTTCAATAACTTTTACTTTTGCATAAACATTAAACGTATTCTGGGAAATTGAGCCTCGGTGCATAAGTACATCGGCCGATGAATCATCGCTGCAACTTACCCGGTGAGAGCTGCTAAACAAAGGTCGTTAAGTACACACTAAATAAATATTTAAATGGTCTTTATATTATATTTTGACAAATAATTGATTAATCGTATATTTTTGATTTAGAATTTCTCTCGTGTTCGTAAGTCACAAGCACGTTGTTATTTCCGTTAAAACATAAAATAATTTGTTGCCATCCTTTATGTTGAACACGCGTTTCTAGAGATATATTTTATGCATGTATTTCTATTTGAATAAAGTAGACACATGAAGTGGCAAAGCCTTCAAAGTAATAAAATTAAGGGAAATAATTAGTTATTAAAATAATAAAATGATCGTTTTAACAATTATTAACCAAAAAGGCTAAGTATCATAAAAACTATTTTTTGATGTCATTCCACCAAAGTGCTTTATAAATTTGTAGACTTTTGTACTGATTTTTAGACAGACCTTGTTAAAAATTTGTCAAAGATTGTATTTTGTTTAAATAATTGCATCAATTTGATAATAGCTTGATTTTTAAATATGAAGGTGAAAAAAATCCTCTCATCTTAAGTACCATAGATATTGAGAAATGCGGATAATTGAGGGTTTGACACATTGGAGACAAATTCATTTAAAGTTTTGCATATTAAC
>DVQG01000036.1:0-24606 GCA_018231605.1 Papilio ambrax
AATAATAAAATCTTCAAATGAAACTAACAGTTGTTAAATTTCCTCCATAATATTCCCGGTGAGGTTTGATGGGTGCGCAAAGTCGTTTTTCCATTGTTCAGTTACGTGCGTCGCTTGTTAAAGGTTCCAAAGGTGGACAACTTTCACCGGCACATGCAAATCAGTGGAGCTACGCCCGCGTTACTGCCATTACGCGCCCGGAGCCGCATACACTGGCTTTGCTATTACTTACCTCAAACGAGAAAAGGAAAAGATTCCTTGTTAAGATGCTTAGACTGAATGTAATCCTTTTATATTTAAGGATAAGTTTAGCTTCTATCTTTGTGAAGTATGATAAAAATCTTATACGTCATTTATACACGTAATAAAATTGGTGTGTCTGTTCCAGAAAAATTTCAGAAGAATTTCCAGAAAGAGAGAAATTCCAGATTTCGGGAAGATGATATACTTGCGTTGCTAATAACGAAAATGGCATTTAACATTTTTTTGTCTGTCGGTCTCTCCGAATCGGCCAGGCTGATTTAAATCGAACTTTCACTGAGGGGTAGTTGACAAAGACCTTGTTGACAAAGTAGTTATTGGGTACCTTTTAATCTTAATATTACGTGGACGAAGTCGCGGGCAACAGCTAGTACTTACTAACATTAATGCTAAAGTTTGAGATGGATGCATGTTTGTTACAACGCATCTGCAAAATGGCTTCAAATCTTGATGTAATTTGTATACAGATGTAGAACGTGGAAGAACACAACATAAGATACTCATTACGTTTTTATTAATTCCTCGTTAATGAAGTCGGGGAATAATCTATAATTATACATACGTGACTTTAAAAGAGATTGGACTAGTATCAGACAACTTAAGTAAATCTGAAGTCTATCCTGAAGTCATAAGAAGTGTGTACTTAATTATTAATGGATTTTTTAGTACTGTCATGAGCAAGGACAAAGTAGTCACGATTTTAAAATCGTGACTTATTTTAGCTGTTTTACTTATAGAAATGTCCGATTTTCACTTCTATAAAATAACAGCCATAAAGTGGTTAGTAATAAAACTCAAGTTTCTGACAGTACACAATTAGATTGTTAATTATTATGTACTAGCTTTTTCCGTTCGCGTGGTGTTAAAAAAAATAAAAGTGAGTTGCCTATGTGTTTTTCCAGACTATACTACATCTATGCCATATTTCATCCATATCCGTTTTGCGGTTTAGGCTACAAACTCTAACAAACATCCATCCAGCCATCTAAACTTTCGCATTTATAACATTAGTTAAATTAGATTATACGAGAGATGAAAAATTGAATTAAAAAATCTCTATCTTTATCTTAATACATTCAATTAGTCTTAAATGTAATTTGTTACATTATGTCAAAACAGTAACAACCGCGACCTAACTCAACGCAACTAAATTACAGTAACACATAAGAAATTAATAAAAATATGGGAATGTTAATTTAAGTCATTAGCTAAGAACGAGCGGAGATGCCGACGTAATGAAAAAAAAATAACTTAACAAAAAGCTGTGTGATCGGGCCGCAACACCCCGGCCCTCTCGACGTGTTTGAGGAAACAAGTGAACTCAAATCTACTAAATAAAGAACAACATAGAACTAATCTCGATACCTTACTGGAAACGGCTTTCTAAATGCTTTCTTTATAAAAAGGATTGCGAATTTTACGAGTTATCTGTGTTAAAAATGACAAAAAACCTTACCTTTACTCTTGACCCAAGTTTATAAATTAAGTTATCAATAGTTATTCCAAGGGGAAAAAAAATATATGCATTGCAGTATCTTGAATTAAATATGTATTCTGTAAATAATAGAATAAGAACAGTTACCCCTTTGTAAATCTTAATTTATTAAGTTAGTTACTTATGCAAATATTGCATTAAATGTCGCTTTGATCAATACATGGTGCGATATGTCGCTTCCATGTCTGTAGATCTTCGTGTAGCCCATTAAGTTATTCAATTCTCGTCGAGTGAATAGGATTTTCTTTGCTATATAATGGAATGTAATTCGTCGCCACATGTCTACGGGCCGGTCTAATGCCGCTCTCGCATGGCTCGACTTATAATTTTTCGTAACGGATCATTACAATATCTCATCATGACATAGAAAAATTTAACGTGTCATTTCGGTTCGTTTATACGTGTGTTTGTTTTTCATTGAGGGCGGGGTCCGGATTTATATAGCGTTAAATTGTTCGCCGAATGCACGAACTTTTGATATAGTGTGGGGTCTCATAAGGGAAAACATTATTATGTAATACAAGTGTTTTGTTAGTAAATTTTTACCTGTAAAATATAGTTCACATAAAAGGTGTTAACTTTTAATATTTCTTTCAGACCAAAACAAAACCAGGAATACATACAAAAGCTTGGTAAAGTTTAAGTTTAGTATGTTAAATGAAGTATGTTGTTATAGTATCAATTTTAAGGCAGTATATGTGTTCATAGTTGGAAAGGGACTATAATCCCGGAACACATGAGGCATATCGAATTGTTCTAATTACCGGTAGAGCGCTCAAAGCGACTGCGACATCTGGCCAACTTACAACTTAACCGACGATCATTAAATTTGGATTAAAATATACCAAATACAAACAAATTAAAAATAAGACGCATTAATTTGTCATTTTTTACAACATTGTAACGTAATCGTAACTTAACAAAGTTAAGTTTTTTTTAATTATAGCTTTGTAAACATTTTAACTGATAGATGTTTACCCACCTAACTCTAGAACTGATGTACGGATCTTAATAAAAATAATTAAACATAGATAAACAACAGTTTTTTTGTAATAACCCGCATATAAAGTCGCGGACGATAGCTTGTACATGTATAATTATGATACCAGAGTAAAAACCAGAAATGTAGTGAAATAAAACATCAAGTAAAGAGAGGATTTGCACGATCCATTAACTCTGCACTAAAAGCTCGGATTTGTGTGAGCTTAAACGAACCGACGAAATGGATTGATATTTTAAAGCATTTTAATGAATAACTCTAATATACGAGTACGCATTTTTTCGACAACGAGCAATTAATTTTGATATTTTGATTAATAACGTTATCACTAGTATTTACATTTCGTCATAATTAATAATAATTTAGTTTATCTGAGTCGATCTTCCGAGGTTGTATCGAGGTTTTTGCCGATTATAAATTTAAACTAATTAAAATTGTGATAACGTCTCATACGGCTGAATACTGAAACGTCATTTTAATATGTAACAGCGTCTATAAGATAAAGCCACGGTTAAACTTCAAATTCCTTACTTTTAACAACTATCAGATTGTAAGTGGCACTTTTGATGTGAAGTAATTAAGATTCGTTTTATTTGGTCTTTAGAAGCACAAATGACATTACAACAACAGTAACAAAATCGTTTTTTTTGCATGTTCATTTGTTTCTGAATTATATATTCTCATTATGAGCACCAGGAATCACATCGTGTCCGTATTTTCAATCTCGATGCGTCGCTTTTTGTGTGCTCGGGCAATTAGCAGATAGTCGCGTGGCGTGGACGCATCCTCGTATGTAATTTACTGCCTCTTTGCGCAGCACCGCCCTCATTAGTGTCTGTTTATAAAAAAATATATTCGATCGTTTTATTTTAGCGACGACACGTGTTAAACGGGTTTTAAAAAGTTTTCTTTCGTATTGTTTTAATATCATAATCTTTTGTTACTTTTGGAAAGTTCTAGATAGTAAAGATTTTATTACTTTTTTATATGTAAATGTTAAATAAATAATACGTTTAAGGGAATAGGTACATATATCTACTAGTAGATTTATTTCAGTGTGTTAAAAAAAACAATATTACCTACTTAATTTGTGTAGTAAAGTTAAAGTGGTCGTAATAGGAAACAAATGACGAATTAGCAATAAATAGTACAGTTTATTTTTGACTGATTTTTTCTTGTTTTTGCTATGCACAAAAAGATAATTACTTCTTTTGTTTCCAATACATAATAGTTTTGAAACGATTTTACGAAAAATCCATGTTTTCATTTTCTACAAAAAAAATTGAATAATGTCGAAACAACGCAAAAAAAGTACGACGTCCGTGAGAACTTTTCGTGGCCTCCTACACGATTCTATGAGTCACCGGCTATTCGTTTTATTCGATAGACGCTTCAAAACGACGTCTAACCAGATGTTATTTGTGTCGTTTCCATATTGTTTAAAGTGTCTCTGAACGTTTCGTGGTAATATGATGAACGGTGTACGACGGGGAATCATATATCGTTATAGCGGAACGAATGTTATTACTGGCAACCGATACTCACATTTATTGGGACAGAGCATTATGACTTGCAAGCTATAATGTTATTGCGATACTTATGCTATTTTCAACTTAGTTTTACTTCCATACGGAATGTAAACGACACATTTATGATACATTAGTAAGTAACGTCACTTTTTACTTTTAAATATTGTTTACACAACGAATAACTGATAGGCAATTAAACATACAAAGAGTGTGCGCACACCTGAAACCAAAATATCGAAAACTTAACTCGCTTTGATTCCTATGAGCTTATATGAAAGTGTGCACTCTACTTGAATTTAAGTTGTGCAACTAAACAGTCGTGTTGGCAGCGAAACAATCGACAATCGTACAACAATTGTGCGATAGTTTAGTCAAAGGCGTGCACCCGCTCTAATACATACTTATTATTGAATCGAAATATAAAGACATACCTAAGATAAATGTTACTATCATAGTCAGTCACTAAAATCATATTTTAATTATTGTAAAAAATGTAATAGCTTTATGTGTACTCAATTATTTTTTCGTTTGGCTGCTAACACCATTAGCAGACCTCACACAGTATGCTCAATGATGTGTTGAACGTCATGCGTGCGGTTTACTCTTGCTATTTGTCCATCGTGTGCGGCCTATCAATGCTTATTTTCAGCGGCATCTTTGACGCGCAATGGGCCCTGAAGCGTTTAGGCAGCGATTTCAGCGCGTTTTACGCCACCTTTTTTTTCTTCCCGCGTTCGTATGAAGATTCTTATAACGCGTGGAGTGTCAACCGGAGTGCTAATTGCTGTGGTAAACAAAATTAACCGTGTAATGTTGATAAATATGTCAACCACACACAGCGAATGCATCTATAGATGTACACTTTTTATCTATACTAAGAGGGTGCACACCTTTGACTAAACTATCGCACAACTATAATAATATGGAGCTAATACGGAGGTGCGCACACTACTCGATTTTTAGGTTTGCAACTAAATTATTGAATAGGCTGTGAAACAATCGACAATCGCACAACAGTTGCGCGATAGTTTAGTCAAAAGTGTGAGCCCTCTCTAAATACTGCCTACATTTCAATATTGATGTTAATATTTATGTATCATATTCCTGTTCGGTAATACTAAATGTCTTTACAGTGACAATCGAGGTCGTAAAGATATTTAAAGGTACTGACAGATACGAGGTGTAACATTCGCATCAAGCGGTAAGGCTCGATGCTGGCTTTTTTCCCCGTAGCACTACGTACTGCATGCTCGCATAACGTTACATCGCATAACGTTAGTCAGTACGCACCTTAAGGGCAGACTACGGCAAAAGTAGGTACTGCTATCTACTAAAACATGATGTACAAAGTTGTGGAAAACTTTTATTAATAATTAAATTTTATTATTTTATTAAAAGTTTTAATTTCAGTAAAAGGTCATAGATTACTTATACTTGGTTGCTGACGTGTGCATACATTTTACTATTACCTAATAATTCATTAGTGTTAGGGTAACCTATGTTTCAACGGATTATAAGTAGTTAGGAAACGCATTTCATGAAGTTATCGAACTAAAAACACTAACGAATGGTTAAATGTAGTTTGGAAACAGTAAATTAAATGATTGCCAAGTGTATGAACACTTGGGAATAAAATCATTCATCAGTGCCGTTATTGTAGTAGTTATTTTTGAAACTTAGTGCAAATTATTACTAAGTGTTTAATAAAACCAAATTATCTAAGTTTTAAGAAACGTTTAAAAACAAACAGGCCAATGGCGAAAAAGTTTTGCAAGTCAAGTGCTCGCCGGAGCGTCGCTTTGTTTATAATTAAAATGTTTTTAGTGGCAATCAAGGTCTTATCTTTCTAATGATTGGCACTTTTCTGTTTCTTAAAACATTGCAGATTTAACATTTTATTCTTTAAAAGTAAACTTGTCAGTGTATTTTTAACATGACCATTTAAAAATAGTAAATGACGCCTAGAGAGTTATTTAAGTCGGTCCAAGCTCATATAATATTTTAAATTTATTTCTCGCTTTCTTTTCTATTGATACTAATTACTAATTAAAGAATTCGAACCATAGCGATAAGCATCAAATTGTAAATGATGATTTTTTTGGTCCTAGTACGTGAAAACGAAAATATAACTGGAGTAATTGAATAGTTACTAAGTTGTATCTTAGTGTAGATATCTGTAACGGCTGCACTCAGAGTCTTTAAGTCCCTCATACTTGGTATGGCAAATCTACACAAGGGGAGATAGGGGAGGTTGGGCAGCCGAAAGATATGGGTACCCACTGTTATCTATACTAATATTATAAATATAAAAGATTTTTATTTTTGTATGTATTGAAATAACTCAATAACTACTGGACCGAATTCAAAAATTCTTGCACCATTACAAAGCCATGTTATTGAGTAACATATGGTATATTTTTAATAAAAATCTAGATTTTTTACCTTACCTCAGTAAGAAATTCAGACTCTATTGGTAATTGGTTTTTTAATAGTTGAATATGAAAAATTGTCCACCTTCTCTTAAATGTTTATAACCAATTAGTGATTACTAATTACTAACCAATTAGTTACCTACTAAATCTAATTGGTTCTAAGGTGATTATTAATAGATTCTGATTTGAAAATGGAGCAACGTGAATAAATAAATTAAATAGATACCTTTACCTTAATATTACACAGATTTGCAATTGTTTAAGTAAGAAACTAAAACAATAGAAGAAAACGACAAAAAGTCGGTAACGTTTCATAATTAACCTTGTTTTTGAGTTTAATTTCACAATGTTTTAGTAAAAATAACCTCTAATGAATTTCGGCCATGGCAGCCGACTTTGTAGAGTTCAAGAGTTTAATTTAAATAGTTAATTAGTTACTGCTTTCTATATTAGTTAATGTTGCGCAATTTCTTACAATGTTTTCTTTTTTTTTTATAAACGATGTCAATACTGAAGCAACTGTTTGCCGCCACTAGTTTCTATAAAAATATTAAAATTCGATTAGTCTCTACTGTACATTTTAATGAAATTGTTCATTGTTTTATATTTAATTTATTTATTATTTGTAAATAATTTGGGAACAAATACGTCGAAGAAGAATTGTATTATAATTATTATTGTAAAAGCGATTATTAAAAATAAACCCTAGAAAAGATGGTTCATAGAGGGTAATATTAATATTAATAATAATATGTAATAATGTAAAAAGAAAATCATAAAACATTCCAAATTGTATTGTATACGATCACAGAAATACAATGCAATTAACACACACAGTAACAAAAGTTAAATGTAGTATGTGTGCACGCAGACCCCGCCTTGAATAAATTTTGACCAATCGTGTTGGAGCGTAGGCATAGATCGTGTCGTCAACACGCCTCGTGCACCTCGTCACAGAGACCGACTCAGGCGCGACTCACACATTGTTGATGGAAACGCTTCTCGAACCGAAGATACCGGATCCGAAGCTTCGTGCTGTCCCCCTCACACACCGGTCGCCTTTCCACATGCAATACCGACACAACACACCGTAGATCATCAAACAGATAAAAGAAAATTAACATCGAATCTCAGTTTTCCTTCCAGAATACGATATATGTAAGGTTTCATAAATGTTTCGTATGAAATTTGACGTTGTAACTGCAGAATTTTAAACAACAGCAAGAACTTTGAATGATAGCGATCGGCTAAAAGAAAGAGACAAGCGATCGCTCGGTACGGTGTTGAAGGCTGCGGAGGCGGCCAGTTTGACCATTTTTTGTTGCACCGCTGATTGTGAAAGATTACACTCGAGAGTCGAAATACATCTTTACATCACACGTCAGTGGGCACCGGGCTGTCTTCAAAGTAACACGGATTAGACACACGCCGTTTCCGTCAACGTAATCATGCCTGCGTGCGACCTGTGATAGTGAAAGACTGATATTGTGATCCTTTGGGACTATTGCTTGTGCGCGATCTAGATCGGTGCTCGGAGCTGTCACTTGTTGCGCCGTCTTCTCATCTTCGCGTCAATGGCTGTTTCAACATTGAACATGACGCCCTACTTCACAGGATATTCTTTTCAAGGTATGTTAACCCTACGCAGTTTAACACTTATGTCAATTATTTGATTGATTCGAGCTTCTTTTGATTGAACCTAATGAATTGTATCTTTTGATCATATATCATATTGTTTGACGTTATAATAAACAGCTACTGAGATAAAACCTTCAAAAATATGTACCGGTTACAGTTGGAGAATTAAGATAATATTACTAAGTTAAGATTTAAATGAGATCATTTTTGAAAATACAAAAAACATCAATAAAATTACTAATCAATTAAGATAGGTTTAAGAGATATCAATAAGAAATCAGGGACATTTATGATTCTTCGATTATAAACATGTAATCAGGGGTCACTAACATGGTTTCAAATTACGGAAGAATCTAAAAAAAGATACTTTAAAATTCATCCATTTCTTGCTCTAAAAGGCACGAAACCAGCCATAAAGCTATAAAACACTGGGAAATTATAAAGTTAAAAGTGCTGTTTATTGCTGGCCATATAACAATAATTCATCCTCACGCGTCGGGACGGAGACTTGTTGGGAAGAAAGAAACAATATATTCATTTGAAATGTTTTCGTTATTAAGCGGACTTTTAGTCCTAGTTTCTGGAATGGTCAAGGACCATAAGCTATAGAAAGCGATTTCTGTTCATTGCAATGAAAAATTTCTTGTCACGACAACTCTATTGTTTTGGATATAACAATCTTTGAATGTTCTTGATCTTAATTTCATTGTAAAAACTAGCAGTGATTTAATAGTAGGCATTTGTTGTGCAAATTGTAATGTTTAATAGTATTTTAAATAAATTATACTTGATTTGACTATGATTATTTTCATCTTTATTACTTAATGACATTATATTAACTTGATCTTTATAAAGATGTTTTCTAACAATAACGATATTACGCAACCTTTAAAAAGGATCTGAAGCTTTATAAGGCTGTTAGTGCCTTATAAATAAACGCGGTACAAAGTTGAACTTAGGAATAAACTGAGTATAAGCAAATATTAATACAAATTTGCTTATACTCAGTTTATTCTCAAGTTAAACTTTATACCGCGTTTATTTGTAAGGCTGTAAATGTTTAATTAGACTAAAATCTCTTAAGTACGTGGAAGTATTTAGTTAAGTCAAACTGGGCCACTTATTATGCAGAAAACCTTATAACTAAATCCAATCTCACTCTGGGTTAGTTTCCTTGTATCTTTAAGAAATACTGACCAGTAAGTTTCTTTTGGTGCCTGCTTGGTACTGGAAACTGTCATTTTACATGATATCGCTAATGTTAGTACAATAGTAACTATAATAGAAAATTAAAATCTACATCTTTTAATCACTTCAAATATTAACAATTATGTAGGGAATTCAGTTTGGTTTTGCCATTTGAAACTACCAAACAAAGTTATTGCCCACAATAAATGTTATTGCCTATCATAAAACAGTAAATAACTGCAGTTAGGAGCGATATTGTGGTTGACGGTTCTTTTCAATTATTTTAAATCCTTTGTCGTTTTAAAATTTCTCTATTTCCGTTAGTGTATATTTGAAAACTCTTAAATGTATACTACCAATGTGCTCTACTGTTGTTATGTTTAGAAATAAAACCTACTGTTAATACTGTAAATGAGAAAGTATGGATGAATGCATGTTTCCTACTATGTACATCCAAAACGGCCCAATGGATCTCGAAGAAAATTGGCATAGATGAACACATAGGCTTCTGTGCTAAGTTACTTTTTAATTCCGCATGCATGAAGTTCAAATGCTAAAAATAATATGTTTTCATTTACACATTGAATTGATAAATCGCAGACGAAAAATATTACTAGTTGTTTACATTCCCTAGCACTAAAAGCCCAAATTAAGTGATAACCCTTTATTCAATTTTTCATTGGAAGTTTTCTTTTAAAGTATTGTAAAATGTTAAACTTTCAGCTTCAGTAATAATAACATTCAACGAGTCACAATATCGGTTATATTTACCGACCTCCTTAATCCTATTGAATGTTTTCTTTCATAATATATCTTATAAAGCTACAGAAAAAGCAGTATCGAATCCTAAACCAGCTTAATTCAATAGAAAACATAGGTTTATTCATATCGGCGTCTACATAGGCTGTTCTGACGTCACTTAATCCTGCAGCGGCGAAGCGGATTAAGCTACTTCAAAGTTAGCTTTTGATAAAATTTTATCTGCTAATTAGTTACTTAAAAAGTAATAAGATTAAAAAATTAATGATTAAGAAATATACTTAACTTATCACTTAATACTTTACGAATAGTAGCATAATAAACGTGATTTATCCAACGAGAAAAGGAGAAGACAATTTACTATGCATCAGTACGTAATAATTCATATTTAAAGTGTGTTTCAGAAAACATCGTTTATAAGGTATAAATTATTATAAAAATGCACTAAGATAAAATTGTAATCAACAAATTAATTACTTACTAAGCGTAATTCCTCAGAATCATCTATTTTTCATGAAACAAAGGTATTGAAAAAAGCTCTTATAAGTGTGTGAAAATAAAAGCTCTTTAAAACCAGTAGTTTTTTTCTCATTCTCCCTTCGTTTAGGAATCGCGTCAAAGGCTTGCGGTGCTTAAAATGTTCCAAAAAGCTCTCGCACTCACGGTACACATAAATCATTACCATACGAAAAACATTTCGAATGTATTGTTAAAAATGTCACCACGACTTATGACCTGTTTCGTCTAAGTTAAATTAAAATGAAAGGGACAGATGCTGTAGAGAGCGGAGAATGCCTTTGCGCGACAGAGAAGAACAACATAAAAGAATGCCGACGACGCATACGCATTTATTTTTTCATTTCAGATTTTAAGTCGCCTTTACGAAGTCGATGTCAGAAAAAGCGTGCAAGTTAAGAAAATCGGTCGAATTACCTCATGATGGTATATGATTTTCGCTTTAAATAAGAAATAATATACCCGATATGAAACTTGACATTTGAAATTCCATAACATTTAGGATGAGCAATTTGTATCTTTTGTTCTTGTTGAGATTTTAAGATTCATAACATTTTGTATCAATATAGAAAAAGCGAGGAAAATATACGATTACATAAGGAAATGTAACATTACAAATTTAAATGTACGTTGTTATTGACGTATGATCATTTAGGAAAACTTAATATGAGCATAAGATATAGGGGGAGAAGTTACTATTAAATTATTTTTAAACATAAACAAAACAAGTATATTTTATCTCAACTTTGTTGAATTCAAATTAAAGAGAAATACAGTAAACTTTGTAAGTTTTATGACGGCGCAAAGTTGAAATAAATGCTTTTAACAGAATACATTTTTCGAATTATTACAACCTTTATGTTCTTAACTCGTCCCCGAATTAAATATTTTTTAAACATAAATCGGGCTTAATGTCATAAGGCGTTCAGACGTCTCTCGATTGCCAGAAACATTTGTATAAAACGAAAAGCCGAACACAGATTATTCTTAAATGCGCGCGCCTTAGTGATTTGTTAAATCACAACTTTATTGTTTTTCTTTTTATTGAGTTCAGATTTGTAGTCGGGTTAAATTTTTAGTGCAAAGAAACACAATTTGCACTCCTAAATTGAGGTGATTACTTTGCATTTGTGTTGCAAAAACAAATCAAAATAAACACAATGATTGGTGTTTTAATGTAATACCAAGTTGAATTCGAGTTTCTAAAGTATATCTTTAGGAACATTATTTTTTATTACTGGTAAAATGAGATTAAAAAAAACAACCAGTCTATACAGACTTTCATTGTTTTTCAACTTAATTCAATGTTCTTTTGAATAACTACGATCAGATCAAATGTGCGTAGTAGACGAGAGAGACGTGGTCTTTGCAATAAAGTGTTGACCGGCGATCAGATGTGCCCCGGGCGAGGTGACGGCGCTGACTTGCGATACGAATCGGCTCCGCGCCCTCGCCTTGTAATTTCTCCGCGAATACGCTTTTAAGATTTCATCGAGACCGGCCATTTTTACTAACAATCGGATAATTATGATATGATCTATGATCTCAAAGATGCTTTTTAAAATTTCAATTCAATATCGCGGAAGCTCCGAAGTTTAATCTTTTAAGCTATACCGACTATACTTTGTATTTCTTAACACTGACTTAGTTTACATTTAATAAACACTTAAGTTTTGTGTTGCAATATTTGATTACCTCGCATATTTGGTGAAAATTTGGTTCAAGAACTATATAAGTACATTTTATTGACGACCTATACTTTAATATAATTTTACTATGAAGACGATTTCGATATAAAGATTTAAATTATATCATTCGAGACTATCCTAGAAAAGTTTGAAGAGTGGTAACTTTAGATTTCAATTTGCTTTAAGATCGTTTCGTCGAAACTTGGACCAGTCAGTACTGTTAACAATGCGAAACTGCTCTATTGTTCTTTACTCTAGGTGACTGGAATCTTGGCTTTAGTTGAACAAAATATTTCGCATTCGTAACCTAGCTCAAAGTTACGTGTTATAAAGCTTATAAAGATTTTTTTCTGTAAGGAATGCCATTAAATATTGTATTCGTGACCTCTATAAAGAGTTCAGTACTATAATCGAGGTTTAGTCGCATTCATATGACGGGTGGACAGGCGCAGGCGATGCACATCTCTGCGTACGCGCAGCTTGGTCGGCGCGCGCGGGATCAAAGGCACCGACAGGCTCTTTTAGCCGCATAATATGACGCGTCCGCCCCGCCCCCCGCGACCCGCGGAGCCCGCCTGAACCTCCAGGCCGCTTACTTGCCATTATTTATGCAGATCTATTAATAAACAAATTGATATAACGGATGTGAAATTTATTTCAGCTCCAAGATTTTGCATTATAAATGATGCTGTATTAAATCTTTTGTCTTCTAATGCCGTCTTGTTTTAAGTCTTTTAGATATGTAGAACGTATAATATTTTGATACATCTTTTAGAACACTCACCATTTTAAATTGGTAAAGTTATTAGTAAGAGCTATGATTTCCACAACACGACTGGCGTATTTTTGTGTGTGTTGTCGTATAAATGTGAAAAACCGGTGGAAAACGGTAACATACTGAAATAATCTTATAAAACAGATAGTTTGTATCCCATTCTATAGTTTTTAAAACATCACTGGTGATAACGACACTCATTAAGTTTATTTACCGTTAACATAATAACTTTAAGCACATTTCCGTTAACGACAATCCATGTAACTATTACTTTTTCATCAACTTCTTTTAAAAATAATACAGTATTTGTGACACGCTAAGCTAATATTTTAGTAATTAATCATAACTCCCTTAATATACCATTAGTAAACACTAACAAGGCAATGCTATGAAAAATTCGTTTCTGTTGAGGAACTAAAGCGGGCGGCGACTTGCTTACGTCAAAGAGAACAATTTCTTATGAGGCAAAGAAAAGAATCCGTCAAATTAGTATATAACACGTTATGAATACGGAATGAGGTCAAACAGGGCATTCTCAAACATACACCATTATATCGAAATAAAATATTCAGTTCCATTCATTAGTAACGTAGGTACCCACATTCTATTCGGCGTTGACGAGCCGAAAGGCGTTCCTCAGTTTGTACAGATGGCCTTTAGTTGAATGGTGGAAATGTTGCATATACCACACCTATGTTTATAACATATTCAAATTATAAATATTTCTTTTACTAAATTTTACTCCGATAATGTTAAAGTCTGTTTTATCTTTAAGTGGTCATACTACTTAGGGAATCTGGATTTTGTATCGGTAATCTAACTTTCACTAAGTGATAGTCGCTATAAACCTTAAACGATCCTAAACAGCAATGAGATATTTTATTTGATCTTACTAATATTATAAATGCGAAAGTTTAGATGGATGGATGTTTGTTACAGTTTGTAGCCTAAACGGCTTAAAGGATCTGGATGAAATTTGGCATAGATTGGAGGAACACATAGGCTACTCGCTTTTGTTTTTTTTTAATTCCACGCGGACGGAGTTGCGGGCGAAAGCTAGTATTAAATAAATAATTGATTTAAGTTAGTAAGTATTGATGTTTCTATAGTAAAATAACCTGCTATGAAACTTTGACTTCCCGATGAACTTTGCGGGTACAACTCGTGTTTTCTAACCGACCATTGTTCGCTATACCTCGTGCCCGAGATATTGTTCGCTTTCTGAACTCATATCGTATTGATTTTGAAATGTAACAATCATATTTTATTATCTGTAAATAGATTGTTTATAATTGATAGATACATTTATTTTTGATTATTTCACCAAACTGTTAAGTTACATTAAAAAGTACACAATATAATGCAATAAAAACATTTTGACAACTGTAGTACATTAGATACCATAATAAGTTAAACCTATCATATTTTGACTTACTGACATCTATAAATTGTCTATCTGTACGTATATAATAATAGATTTCACATTGGATTGCAGTGCGTGGTTTCGGGTCCACGCGAGCTGGGCACGGGCCACACAGAATACTTTGAATGCTTGAAGAAGGCTTAATGGAATGACACAGCCTTTGTGAGTGCCGCCCAATTCTAATGCCTATTCAAATGGCATTTCTTCTCTTTGTTGCTTCATTTTGGACGGCAATAGGTTATTTTATTAGTGTATAAATGAATTTTAACATGTTACAATGGATATCAATGGTAATGAAATTTGATTCTCGTTTAACGTAAATGATCGTACGGTTCTCTTTTCAAGACCTCTTAGGTCAAAGATTACATTTGTCACAGATCTGAGACAAATTTGAGCCATTTCAATGAAAACAGCAAAAAAAAAACCTCGGTTTTAAAATTATAAAACATGATAGTTCCGCACAGGTTCTAGTATATTTGGGACTTATTTAATCGCTGAAAACTAATCTAAAAGATAAATAAAAACAAGAAGTAAATAATAAAAAACGTTGTTTTCGGATTCAAGAAAATAAAACGAAATAGCTTTTTTATTTAATAATTTTCTTACAAATCAATTTTGTAATTCTTGTTTGTTTTTTATTATTTTATTTTTATTAGCGATAAAAGTAATTGTTGTGGAGGAAAATTTTTATCGATTTTGATTTACAAGACCATGTTGCGCAGGTCATTTCGATAACCCGCTTTCAATAAAGTAATATGTTTTGTAAGTAAAATAATGTTCAATGGAATTGCTTATTACAATATCCATAGTATACACACAATAATAAAATATTCCGATATAAGCATAAATGAATATGAGTTTTATTTATTTGTTGAAATATTAAGAGAAGAACGAAATGCTTTTTCAATAATTAATCGAAACCTTGACCTATGACTGGAATCCCTAGGAATTATTGCTCTTTCAAACAGTTATCGTCGTCATAAAGTGATATGGAAGAAAGCGGTGTGAGTTGACGTAAAGCCTCATATAAATTTTACTATAGCCACATTAATGTCGCTACGTGAAATTGATTTGCAAGCAGAAACATATTATGATTGTGAAAACGGGGTTTACGATTTATTTACACAATACAGTATCGAGTTAAAAACATTAAAAACTATCACTGTAACGCTGTAATCGACTGCCTGTGAAAAATTCTTACCAAATTTCATATTGGCTTTGGTAGATTCTGTGAATTTACAACTTTTATGCTTCGTAAATCTAATGCAATAACAATTTCAAAAAGTTAGAATTTACTTTTGTAAGAATGGTGGAATTATATTGCATTGTGGGAAATGTCCAAGAAAGGATAAAGACAAAAAAAAACACTATTTACATTACAAAAAAAGCCAAGTTGAAACAGCGTTTGATCAAAACACTTTCTTTTTAATACAGAAGACAAAAAAAGATGAATCTAAATATTAAGTAACGAAGTTCATTAGAACCGAAATTAAATTGGGTATCGCAAAAATTGACGAGGGAAATTTAATCACCGGTCGCCAAAGATAACCTTAGAGCACGTTTGCTGATGGAAATGTGATTGCTAATTAAAGTTGACACAGAAATGCGTACATTGAATACGAAATCTTCATTTATTCGGTCACGGTTTACCTCTTGCGTTTAGCATTAAATGATCGACTCTGTTTCAATTTCGTCTAACACGAACGCACCGGTTGAACGAATTGGTACACGATTCTGTTATTGTGAGAAAATTTTATTCGTTTCCATACTACGGTGTCTTTATCTTATGCTTAGTTTGTGATTATGTTTCGTAGCAACAAGTCCAGTGATGAATAAAGCACGTAAGTAATATTATTGGAGAAATTTAGATTTGTATTAGTACCGATTGTATATTATCGACGTTTCTAAGCCAATTGTGAGCTTCCTTGGTGGTCCTTCATGTGATGCATGATCCAATTCTGCTTCCGGACGATTAGTTTCACCGACATTATTTGAGTTTGTTGTTAACTTTGCCTCCTTTTGCGTTAATAGTGTTACAATGTTTGCGAATTCTATTACGCATTGTACACATTATATCGTTTTTGTTGCCTCTGCATGTCTTTCATCGATTATCCGTTTGGTTGAATTTACTCCATTGAGATTTACTTCAAGTATACTTTATGATTCTCTAACAGTTTTTCGTATCGTGAAATTATTAAGACCTTACTTGTCGTAATCTTTCCAGTCTCATGAAATTCTTTGCTTAAATTTCATCAAATCTCTTACAAACTTGAAAGACATTTTTGAAGCAGTAAAGAGATTTGTAAATATTGCTGTATTTATTTTGTTTTTTGTTTATTTTATTATTGTAATCATAATTTACTTAGCGATGTCAAAAGGTGGAAATAGAGAGTGAGATATTTAATGAAGTGATACATTATTATTAAGCCACCCACATTTGTATAGCGAAGTTATTATGGACACGTTATGCGTCATAAATATTTCGGCTACATAAAATTAACACTTAAAAACATGGTCTTTGGAGGCACCGCAACGTCTACGGGGTCTCACAAAAAAATTTAGGGATCGTTTGCGTGAGTCCAGCGAAACCGCAGAGTAGCATTGATTATGTTGATTCTACACCTTATGACGTTGGAGTTAGTTTCAAAATGATTTGATGTCATAAAATGTGTTGTTCTTCAAATTTTGTTCCTTGTATTTAACGATTGTTAACCATATATGTTTGTGTTACGGTTTGTTTTTTATTATCACGTCTCAAGGATGGTAAGTATACCGAAGGACACACTTGTTGACATGTTGTTTAATTGATCGGTGGTTCACGGTAGGGGTCTAGGGCTTTACGCGTTGCGGCGCCTTTGAGAAATCATTCGATTTTGATATACTGTAAATGCCGAAACTAGAAGAACATGCCACTGTATTTATGTGTAAGGCAATTGAGGTTTATTTCATATATTTACCGTAAAACAAAAATCAAATAAAGATACTTTGTATGAGTATGTACGTATTCGTATGACGTAAAATATACTCATGTTGAATGAACAGAAGGTTAAAATGGTTAGAAGAGACATTGCAAAAATTGAAGAATGGCGGCTCCTTTGATGATAGGTGGTCCTCAGCCATTGCCGTGATGTGTTTATAATAGCTACACTTTACTCACACATAAAAAAAAAGACTTTATATATCTTCAGACACTTGATTCGAATCTAAACTGGAATGTGTTAATCTAGTTTCAAGTATACAGTAATTAGTTAAGTTTAATGAATTAATATTTTTTTAAGAAGAGAAGAATTTTGTTTTATATACTAAATTACGATAAAAGAGAGGTTTTTGTTTAGTATACGTTACGAAAATTTAAGTGTATTTGATACCTCGACGATATTTTTTTCATCCATCGATGCAATCAATGAATTCAACAATAGTTTCTTGTACTCTTTCAATGGAACGCGAAAAAAAACCAAGTGTTATCTTTTCTGCTTGACTGTTTTCGTGTTAAAATAAATGGGATACTCTTGGCTGAGATCACTCGCAATGGATCGTGAAATTATTAGAGGCATACGATCCCGAGACGTGAGTTGAATGAGGGCCATTGTGATGTTTGATGTATTGTTGCTATTGATATTACGCTACTTGGCTTTGGTGTTTAGTGCGATATTCCGTTATTATACTGCGATTTATTTCTTGCTTTCTTATATTTGATGCAAATTTATAAATAACTTATAAAATAGCTAGTACTTTTCCATTAAAAAAGTTAAAACATTTATTTTTTTGTGATCATGTTAACTATGTCTTTTTGCCTGATGTAATTATTCCCTACCATCTTGAGGATTCAAAATGTTGCTCTTGTGTCTAAGTTGAGATTTTGTTCCAGGTCAGGGCCGTATGAACCAGCTGGGTGGCGTGTTCATCAACGGTCGTCCACTGCCAAATCACATTCGATTGAAGATAGTAGAGATGGCGGCTGCGGGCGTGAGGCCGTGCGTCATATCACGGCAACTGCGCGTATCTCATGGCTGCGTCTCCAAGATCCTGAATAGATATCAGGTAGGGAGAAAGGAAACATTATTTTAAACAGACTTTCATTGTCATATAACTCCCATATTAGCGTTGTTTGTTAGTGACTAGCAGTCAAGTAGTATAGTCATAACTTAGCGATCAAGCAGCAACTAAACTGCTTGTCTAAATATTTTTGCAAGCACATAGTAACTATACTAATGTTTTTTGTTGAAGCAGAAGATATTTCAATACCAAAAAAAAAATAATAAAACATTCTGTTGTTCATTAGGAAACTGGCTCCATCCGGCCCGGTGTGATCGGTGGATCTAAACCGCGAGTGGCCACGCCTGAGGTTGAGAACAGGATAGAAGAACTCAAGAGACAAAACCCAGGTATATTTTCCTGGGAAATTAGAGATAAACTAATAAAGGAAGGCATCTGTGATAAAAATACCGCCCCGTCGGTCAGTTCCATTTCGAGACTTATAAGAGGAGGCAAAAGAGACGAATCAGACCCTCGAAGAAATCATAGCATTGACGGTATTCTAGGTAAGTTATTACTTACCTTGGATTTTCCAACTATACTTTTAGTTACGTTTAACTTAAATGGAATTTTTTTTGCTATGCTCTCCTCTATTACTATGTCTCACTAACTTTTAAACATATTTTTTAAATAGCAGTCTGTGAATGACCATAAAATAGTTAAGATTTTTTTATTTAACTACTTTCACGAATGATATAAACAACGTATTATACAGATCAGAATTCTTCTTCGTTGTCTGTGAAGATTAAAATTGAACGACAAAGTTGCCATATCATCGAACCACTAGAGCGCTCGTTAATACGAGAACGTAATCACTTAATTTAATCCATAGTACACTATTATTATAAATTTCTATATTGTAATGAGACAGCCGGAAACGTTTACAAACTTCGCAAAATGGCGTAAAAAGTTAATAATCCACGTAAAAGTGAAGCGCGCGCACGCCACAGCAGCGCCCCTCGTGTCGGCTTCGAAAATTGTAGGTTATAAAAATGAAATTAGTACCCAAAGGTGTTATTATCCCATCGCGTTTGGCCGCGGGCCTTGCATTACGACAATCTGTCCGTACTGCACGTCTTGTGCCGGAGCCGGCCAATATAAAATGGCGCTTCTAATATCCCGGTTCGACGACGGAGTGCGGTTTCGCCGGAGAGATTTTGCGCCGCGATAAGATTATGCATATTAAGTTGTGCGCGGCTAAAGTAATGTCTACAACGGCTCAGCGGTGCCTTTATACTCACATCTGTACACATTTAGTGGCTTTCTTGAACTCATTCTATCAATATTCTCACTCAAAGATGTCTAGAATAGCACTAAAGCTTACGTCTATATGCTCGCACTCAATTGTTTCTGTTTTAATCGAAAACATCAATCTCATTACAATGTTCTTCAAAATTAATGCACAATGTTGTTACTTCAAAGTTAATTGAACCCGCGTGTGGTCCAGACAGTAGCTAATAAAGGTGCGCCTAATAAAATAAGAAGGTATACGGTTTATAACAATGGAATAACATGTTCAACTTGTTTTTAAAGATTACTTATGAGTGTACCTTTCCCATCAACGATTTTTTATCTTTAAAAGGTCCCTCATCTTGTGAAGACTCAGACACGGAATCGGAGCCTGGTATTACGCTCAAACGGAAGCAAAGAAGGTCGAGGACTACCTTCTCCGGGGACCAGCTTGAGGCCTTGGAGCGCGCCTTCACCAGGACCCAGTATCCCGATGTTTATACCAGAGAAGAATTGGCTCAGAAGACTAAGCTTACCGAAGCAAGGGTACAGGTTAGTGTGCAATAATTTACTAAAATCATCAAAAGAATTTAATTGTAAAGAGCCTATGAAACATATTTAAATTTCCATCCATAGAAATTTAAAAATTGCACTAAAATGCAACTGCTATTTCATGTTGACTCTAGTACATTTATTAAACATATTCAAAAAGACAATCAAACATATTTATTGTAAAGATCAAAGACCCCTCCCGATAATAAAAATAGTGTAAGGTAAAAAACACAATAATTACCTTCAAAATTAATTATTATAACTGTAGCCGCCATATGTTGGACCGCGCTACCGTTTCTTTCATACTTTTTGTTGAATTAATAACCCTTTGTAATTGTAACTAATACGAATTCTAATAGACTGACTTAATGTATAACGATATTTTTGACGCTTTAAACTATGTTTTTATACACAAATCTACCTGATAACATACGTTAATGGAAGTTTTTTCTGTCTTAGGTTTGGTTCTCGAACAGAAGAGCTCGTCTTCGCAAGCAACTCAACTCCCAGCAGCTCAGTGCATTCAATACTATGTCTTTGCAATCCGCATTCCCCTCAGTCCATCAACAATATGAGCCTCCGTCCACTTTCAATCCGCAATGCACGTCTTGGCAGCAATCGTATTCCTCCGCATTAGGTTCCAGTTCAGTTCTCAATTCAGCACTAGCACCTTCATTACATCAATCATCGCTAACACCGTCCGTCTGTCAATCTGCATTAGCCGCATCATCTCTCCACCCGCCCACATCTACTTCCTTCTCTTCTGGGAATTTAACACCTCTTTCACATTCATCTGAACTTCCTACACCGTTACAACCAACTTCGGACACCACTCCGCCCAGTACGAGCCCGATCACCAGCAGTCCGTCGAATCAGAGCAGCGGAATTACTTATCAACACTCCTACGCTAACCCCAGTGATACCGTATCCCATCCTTATGGCTACGGAGATTATTCGAAACAAGAACACGCTATGTCGGCCCATAACCATTGGACTTCGAGACAACTCAGCGGACACCCTCAAAACAAGCTGCCTGATGTTGGTGCCTGGCCGGAAAATTATAGGTGAGTTTCAATCACTTTAAAAATAAATTAAAAAGAAAACAAGAAAACAAAAAAAGAAACATTTGATCTTTTATACAAACGGTTCATAATGAACCAGTGTTTACGTACTTAGTAACGAATTTTAAAAATTGACATAAGACCTTTTAATCATTAACTATTAAATTAAATTGAAGCTAAGAATGATATTTTTATTTGTAATGATTAATGATAGCTAATAATTTATAGCGAAGTCTATCGGATGTCCTTCTGAGTTACAGCGGGCCGTACATTTAGCATATAACGTCCGGTGGCTATGGCAGGGCGCGGGATTCGATCGCAAATCGGTGTACATTCGTTTTATTTCTTTTCACCTTCCTTTATCATTAGCCGGAGCGGCCGCTAATCAATTAAGAGTGTAAGAAGTCGGCCATTATATGCCGCGCGGGTGGTTATTATACTCCGCCGTTCGTAATACACGATGCGATCGTGAACCGAATAGGGCTGCGAAATTTATCGATACATTTGATTGATTATTAATCGATTATTGTTAATCGACATTTACTAAGGGACGTTGTTTTTAGTACCGTGTTCGGTGTTATGAAAGAGTTGTGTAAAATATGTTCGAGCTATACGTTTAGTGAATTTGTCGTAAGAGTATGTGACAAGCTCATTGTTGCTTTGTATTCTAAACAGCGTCGACATTTATCTGTGTTATCGAGACAAAGACACACTATAAACCTTACATTCGACCACACACGCACAATATATCGCTTTGCACAATGACTGACACTCTATAACTTATGATCTGACGAAGTGTATAAGGAGTTCGAATTTATATTAGTTCTTTTCGTAACATTGATGTAGTACGAGTATATTTGTTTAGTTACATCTAGGTAACACAGAATACAGTATAATAGATATGGACAGAAACGTTTTAATTGAAAGAATTATTTTAGCCTCTACAACCCTGTATTATGTACGATTATGCAGTAAGATTAGTTTCTTCTACTTCCTTTAGTTTTTCCCAACTCACTCATATTGTACTTTTACATGATAAATTTAAGAAAGAAGTTTAACATTCTACAAATCTTAACTCTACCTTTTTCGCTTGACGTTTTCTACATTTGATGCGGGAATGTTATACGCTGGAGCTTAGAAATAAATAGGAATTTAAAGTCTACGCTGACGAAATCGCGGGCGACCGCTAGTTCAAAAAGAAAACAGAACTATACAAGGAGTTTATTTACCACGCTATATGTTGAATACTATTTACACAATTCATAGCTTTCTCGAGTAAAGAAACAACACGTATTACGAGGAGTGAAATAATAAAGCGGTATAAGTCATAATTTATTTCCATTACCGTAAGCTAAATTGTAGTCTGACGGTCGGAAGCATACATTCGAGCGCCAATCGGTATCTCACTTATTGTCTTCGCTCTTAGTATCATCGAAATTGCATACAATGTGTAGGTCGTGGCATACGGTTCCAGCAATACTAATACATTGCGGAAAACAGATAAACACACGCCGGCCGTGGCGAGCGTAGCGGCAATTAATGGCAGCCGAACGTGACATTAGTGCACTGAACTCGAGCATTAAACTAACCAAGCCGCTATTAAAACTTATCTGCACAGCTATTTGCATACGACTTCCTAAACTGCAGCGAACCTCGCGTGCTCGACTTTTATTAGTCGCTTTATATCGATCGCTGATACTTCGAACTTATAGATTGATTGATGATCCGTAGTAAATCACTTTAGAATAAACTTTGATAGGACAAAGTTATAATACAGTTTGCTAGTGACGTTTGAACTTTCGCGATGTCGCTAGAAATGTTAATATTGTCTGTAAAACTGTATCCTACGTTTATCAACAAATATATTGTAGTACGGTATTAAAGCTTTAAACGACAATTCTACGAGTGTATCTTCTAGATTCTAGCAAACACTTTTTAATAAAGTAATAATTAAACATTGTATTATAAGCCTGATGTGATTGAATAATGATGTATGTTGCGTGCGTTGCGCCAATCAATTTATACAGCATTCGGTAATGATGTAGTTAGTATGCTAATTGCGATGTCTGTGTTTTGATTCACCTGGTTCATAAAATATGCATTAAAATGGTTATGATATACTACTATTATCCGATTTTGCTTAAAACTGGAGCATTCTTACTAATACTGTATTCAAGTCGTCATCCTGTGGGGTAGCCAGAGATTATAAACATTTTTTTTATTATAATTTAAAGAATAAAATTATGTTGTTGAGTTGCCAACAATTGAATTAAAGTATTAAACGTGTTATGAATGTGTTGTTCAAATATAATAATTATTTATTGCATGCTTCGGTTTCGAACCACTACTGTGCACCACGCCCATGGTACCTTCCACTATATCATTCGGGCTTTAACAAAATTACGTATTTCGGTGGTCCACATTCAAGATACAATTACAACGGGCCCAAATGCCGGTAAGGCTTTATTAAGCCGCTATTATAGTCTTGTATTACGGCTTATGTTTGTGATCCGACTTTTTTAGTTAATTCACTTTTTTTTGCATTAAACATTTATGTGTAACTTCTTCGGATTACTACAATTTTAATATCTACATATGTACTTATATTATGAAGAGGAAAGATTTGTATTTTTTTATGTGTTGAAATAACTCAAAAACTACTGGACCAAAAAATCTTTTACTGGTAAAATGCTACGTTATCACCAACTTACATAGGCTTCATTTTTATTATTTTTTTAATTTCACGCAGACAAAGTCGCGAACAACAGCTTTTAGTTTAGTAACTCAATATTCTAACCTGTATTTTGTACTCCAAATGCGCCTTTCTCTTTACTTCAATCTAGCCTAAGTGAAGGGTAAATGAGAGCTTTCTTATTTAACCTAATTAAATACTTCAAGTACTGAAATTATATAGACATAGTTTTTTTTACACCCTTAAAAATATTAGAAATATGTAATCATAGTAATAGTAATATTATAAATGCGAAAGTTTATATGGATGGATGGATGTTTGTTAGAGTTTGT